>PVLD010001450.1:8689-24844 GCA_004027595.1 Dinomys branickii
TTTCTCTGCAACTGGTGCAACCACTGTGGAGAGCAGTTTGGAGATTTCTCAGCAAACTAGGTCTAGAGGTTCCATTCAAACCAGCTATTCCCCTCCTGGGTATTTTCCCAGAAGATCTGAAAACATCATATCACTCTGATATATGTGCACCCATGTTTATAGCAGCGCAATTTGTAATAGCTAAAATGTGGAAGCAACCCGAGTGTCCATCCACAGAAGACTGGATTAAAAAACTGTGGCATTTTTATATAATGGAATATTATTCAGCTATAAAGAGGGACAGATTTGGGTCCTTTGTAGGCAAATGGTCACAATTGGACACCATACTCGTAAGTGAAATAAATCAGAGGTACATGTGCAGGCAACGTATTGTGTCACTGGTGTAAGAACCTGAGGGTGGGAATATAAACTAAGAGACATGAAGGAAATCTGTTCAAAAACAAAGAACAGATGGGATGAGGGAAAAGAGAAAAGAAAGAGGCAAAAATGTATGTATGTATATATGTGTATACATATGTGCAGGAGGGCTAACATGGTTCTACTATTGTATTATACCACTTAATGCTAAGGAATAATTGATGACGGGTTATTCTATCAATCTTGTATGTCTATATGTGTTATCCTGAACACACACTTTGAAGATATCAATATGCAACGCAGCAACTATTGTTGGTTTTTTTTTTGTCTTTGGTTTTTTGTTTTTTGTGTTTTTTCTGTTGTTGAGATGATTAATTGTCTGACCAATTTTGCATGTCTGTATCTGTGTTCATGTATATACACTTCGAAGATATCAATAGGTAAAGCAACAACCATTATTGAGTCCATGTCACCTTGTCTGTAAATCAGTTTTGATTGTACTATTTCTTATGCTAATTTGTGTCTGTTTGTTAATATGTTTTTGTGCTTTTATTTTTTAAAATAAAAAAAAAGAAAAAATGCACGAGCTAAGTACCTAAAAAAAATTTTTTTTTCTCTGCATTTTTGAATGTTGTTTCCTCCTAAGATCTCCAGTTGAGCAAGTGTTGTTGTCTTCTTTTAGCCTTAGAGACTGTGGATTCCTGAGTTGCACCCCCTATTCCAGCGGACCCTCTGTTTAGCCAAGGTTGTGACATTCTCCATGCCAAGATGTCATTTCTCACCATGAGGCTTAGGAAAGGCAGCCAGATCTCAGATCTGTGCTGGATAGGCAAGAGTTCAAGTGCTTAATGCTGGTAAACACTTTCAGACTCAGGTGTTTCTGAGCAGTGCTCAGATAGGGATGAGCTTCTCACCACAAGTTTGAGGCCCATGTCCATCCTGGCCTGAGTTTGAATTTCTCAGGCATCTGTTTATAGCCTGCTCATTTTCTACAGCTGTCTCCGACAGCTATCTCTCATTCATTCCATGACATTAGGAGCCCTGAAATAAAGTTGATTTTTAGTTGTTCTTAGTCTCAGATTTAAAAATCAAGTCCTTCTCAATATGGTCCCCGGTCAAAAACTCTGGCGTTTTGGCAGGTGTCCATGGTTGAGTTCCTCTCTGGCTGCTGCCTGCCTATGGATGGAATCCCCCTGAGCAGTCCCCTAGGCTGTTTTTGTTGTTCAAAAAGACCACAGGCTCCACTGCTTTCCAGCCCTCAGCATGTATCTTGCTGCTGAAGGGCCTAGTTTCCCTCTCCACAAATTATTTCCTTCTTTTCTCTGCCTTATGAACCATCTCTCCAACTTCCTCATAGCGTCTAATTTTTTCCTGTCAATTTCTTCCTAACTGTATTGACCTGCTTCTTTTTTTGTTCAAGATTGTTATTTTCTAGGAACTAGATTCCAGGTCTCTGAGGGGCTGAATGTTGGTACCAGCCACCACTCCACCATTTTCTTTCTCAACTCATCAACATTCGTGAAAACCACTTGTGATTGTTACCAGTAGAGTCTTTTAAAATGTTTTCTTTAACAAAAAAGAACAAGACTCAAACAGGAGTTGAGTGTAACTCAGTGCTAGAGTGCTTGCCTCCCAGGTGCAAGGCCCTGGCTTTGGTCCCACGTCGGACTTATCTCCCTCCATTCTCTAAATTCTATGTGTTCAAACTCTACCCACCCTTCAAATCATATGTCACAGCACTCTAAAACATCTTTTGCAAAGCCTTTCAGATTTCCCTTAACTAGATATGATCTTTCCTTCCTTGGAATCCGTAAAAAAGTATTCAGCCCTGAACACTGTTATTTTATTGTGGCCTATACAGTATTTATATTACTCATCTTGGCCACATACTATAAGATTCTTATAGTAATGGCCTGTGCATACTATCTTCTTTAATTATATGGTTTTGATTTTTAGTTGTTCTGAGTCTCAGATTTAAAAATCAAGTCCTTCTCAAAATGGCCCCTGGTCAAGCGCTCTGGCATTATGGCAGGTGTCCATGGTTGAGTTCCTCTCTGGCTGCTGCCTGCTGTATGGAAGGAATCCTCCTGAGCAGTCCCCTAGGCTGCTGAGACAGGGTCTCACTGTGCAGTTCCAGCTGGCCTTGAGCCCACATTGTAGCCCAGGCTGGTCTCAAACTCACAACGATCCTCCTGCCTCAGCCTCCTGAGTGCTGAGGTTACAGGCGTGCACCACCATGCCCTGCTCATTTCCCCAAGCATTTCAAAATTTTGATTCAGGATACCTTTTCTCCGAAAAGAACTGACTATACCCATATATCTTCTCAACATAACCATAGCTCATGTAATCCCCTTGGCAAGAACAGGTAAAGTTTTGCTATTTCCCTGTTGGTCACTTGTTTACAACGATGACAATAATTCCAAAAGCATTTCTCATTCGTTTGCTTCTTCATCAAGTTGGTAGTCTATTTTGCAAGTAAAGTCTCTCTCAGCTAAATATTTGTGCAGTACAACCATATCACTGAAGGAATAAATGAATAATTGAAAGATTTTATGTATATTGTCTTAGTTCATTTGTGCTGCTTTGAGAAGATACCTGAAAATACAGGGAGCACCTGTAATCCCAGCATTCAGGAGGCTGAGGCAGGAGGATTACCATGAGCTCAAGGCCAGCCTGGACTCTATAGTGAGTTCAAAGCTAGCCTGAATTACATAGTGAGAGTCTGTCTCAAAACACAAAGAGAAAAGAAAAAAAAATTCTCCTAGTTCTTGGGTACAGGGGTGCAACATCAAGGTGCAAAATGTCTGCAGATTCAGTAGGATGGCACCTTGTTGCTGCCTCTGGAGGGTGGGAATGCTGTATCCTTAAATGGGAGAAGAAACAGAAGAGCAAGAAAAAAACCAAACTCCATGAAGTCCTTTTATTACGTCATTAATCTGTTGCTGGGCACTCTTTACCTCCCCAAAGCCCCCCCTCCTAACACCATTGCATTGGAGATTAATTTCCTGACACATGAATTTGGGGAGCCATAACACATGAATTTAGACCATAATACATATCATAACTGGCACTGTACACACTCTCTGTGACATTGGATGTACCTGTTTTAATACCACCTCTACACTCGCTAGCCAGAATACCTAAGAAAATCACTTAATCTCTCTGGTCTTTAGAGAGTACAGTTAGATTAAATTTCTAAACTTTTCTTTTCAGCTGTGAAATTCTCATAAAGTTTTTTAAAACCTGAGGCTGGAAGTATAGGTTGGCAGAGTATGTGCCTAGTATGTGTGAGGACCTGGGTTCACTCTCTAGCACTAAAAGATCAAAACAAAGACAGAAATCTTATAAAACATGAAATAATTGTGAGAAGTAATTTAGTTGAAAATTGAGAAAGGTGTAAAAACCAATAGACAAGGTGACCTTAAAGTCCGTCTGTCTCTAGTTCTTCCTCCTACCACTTTATCCAAGAGTACAATCAGTGCTGGAAGATTCAAACTAGTGCCAACTGTCAGGAAACCCTAAAAGGCTAATTTATGGAGGGCATTACAATACAACTACTTCGTACCCATTACAATGGCTACTATTTCAAAAAAACCCCCAAAATAATAAGTGTTGATGTATGTATAGAGAAAGTGTAATCCTTGTGCTTTGTTACTGGATGTGTAAAGCGGTGCCATTATTTACTGTGGGAAACAGTATGGTGATTCCTCAACAATTAAACACAGAATTGTCATATGATCTAGCAATCCCACTTCTAGGTATATACCTAAGGGAATTAAAACCAGGGATTAGACAGATATTTGTATATTCATGTGTATAACAGTATTTGTCGCAGTATGCAAAAAGTAAAAGCAGCACAACTATCCACTGGCAGAGGAGTAAATAAACTTGTGCCCTATATATGTAATGGAATATTATTCAGCCTTTAAAAGGAAAAGTCTGATACATACTGCAACATGGATAAACATTGACAACATTATGCAAAATGAATTAAGCCAGACACAAAGTACATTATATGAATCCACTTACATAAAGTATGTAGGACAGTCAAATTCCCAGGGTTGAGAGAAAGAAATAGCAGATAGCTATTGTTTAGGGTGCAAGGTTTGAATTTAGAATGCTGAAAAAGCTCTGGAAGTAGATAGCTATAATAGTTGCATAGCCACTAGTATGTACTTCATGCCACTAAATTGTACATTAAAAATGGTTCAAATTGTAAATTTTATCTTAGGTTAAAAATTTCATACTCACTAGAGAAAGCTCTAAACAACACTATATTATCCTGTTTTCTGTTGCTATCAAAATGTCCGTGACAGGATAATTTATAATTCAGCTACTCCTACTTATTGCTACTAATTTCTTGACAAAATATTTCTGAAGGATATGTATTATTTCCCTTTTCTATTCCTCAGTTGTACACATACGTTAAACATATTTTCTTTAGGTGAGGAAATCTATAGCAAATGAAAAATGCTGCATCAGTTTAAGATTTCACAAAAATACCTAGAGTCAAAGTTAATACATTTAGCTAACTGGGCAACAACAATGATCATTTTGGGGGATGATATGACTCAGGAAAATACAGACTGCAATAAATAAATAAGTCTCAGAATTATAACTGTCACATGAATGTGATAGAAAATTCTTTTTAATCATAAAATGGCTGATAAGCACTTACTAAGTTTCAGGCATTGTTGTAAGTGTACTGCAAGCATGATGTGAGTTTAAACCTCCCATTAACCCTATGACATAGGTATTGTTATTTTTCACATTTTACAGATGGCAAAACTCTGCTCAGATCACAGTTTCTAAGTAGTAGATCAGACCTTTAAATTCAGATCTGTGTGACTCCAAAGCTCTTTTATATCATTTCTTCAACATATGTTCAGTACCTATTCTGGGCCAGAAAATAAGCTGAGAATGGAAATAGACATTAATCAATTACTGAATCAAATAATTATTTGATTTAAAATTAAACAAAGGGTAAAGCATAGTCTCTGATATATTCCAAACTCCTACATATTGCCTATGTTAGATACCTGATAAATATTGGCTGAGTATTGAATAAAATTATTGTGAAGGTGGATAATGGGGACTTAGCCTTGTCTCAGTGGATGTCAGAGAAGGCTTTCTAAGAAGTCAATCTTGTGTGAAGGTAACATTTACACTGAGATTTGGAGAATGCCTTGTGCTAACGAGGAGCTAGGAGAAGTTTGCAGGGAAGCAGTATGTTAAGCTGCATAACTATAATGCTTGATTTAGGAAAGAACCTTAGCTCAGAAAGTAGACCAATGAAGGTGAACCGTAGAGGCAGGGTGAGCCTCAGTGAGATTTGCCTGACACAAACTGCAGAAGTAGGATGGGTTATCTGAGCCATATAAAGATTTTTATCTTGATTCCGAAGGCAATAGAGTGCCAGGGAAGGGTTTTAACAAGAGCGTTAGCAACAGTGCTCCGTTGATCGTTCTAGCTGGAGTGTGGTCGGCGAGGAGGTCAGCTCGTTATCAGTTGCAGCAGTGCAGACGTGGGCAGGGATGACAGCAGTGGAGAAGAAGAGAGGTGGACAGAGAGGTCATGCTTATGAGATGCCTGCCTGGGAGTGAAAGCTAAGAGAGGAGTGCATTAGCCAGAGTGCCTGTATTAGTTTTCACTTCATAACAAGTTACTCCAAAATGTAGTCATTTAAAACAACAAATGTTATTGTACAGTGTCTTCCAAGGTCACTGGGAGCAACCTACGTAGTTTGACTCAGTCTTTCATGAGGTTGCAGCCAAACTATTGGAAGATGGCGTGTTATCTAAGTTTGTTCCAGTTTTAGTACATGTGCTACCAAAGAGAGCACGTGCCATCTGAGCTTGAAGTGGGTCTGGAGGATCTCCTTTTGATCTCAGCCACATAGTGTGCACTGGCCTCCGTTCCTTACCCTGGGGGTCTCTCTATGTGACTGCTTGACACGGAAGCTGGCTTTCTGCAGTGAGAATCCAAGAGAGAATGGCGAGGAGGCGGCACTGTAAAGAGAGGAGGAAACTGTAGCATCTTTCAGATCTGCTCTCAGAAATTACACACCATCACTTCTGTCATAGTCTACTGGTCACACGGACTATATCTGATACAATGTACTAGGAGGCTACACAAGGACATGAGTACCAAGAAGGAAGTAGCCATCACAAGGGGCTGCTGGGAAGCTAGTGATCACTGCCAGATGGTGGTACTTCCAAATTAGGGTAATTTGTGAAATTTAGGGCTTGTGTATGTGTATGTACACATATGTGTACAGTTATCTTACAAAGGAATTTATAAAGATTTCTGAAGGAAGGAGCTAGGAGACCACAAAGGCATAATACAAGTTACTGTAACTCTGAAGGAGAGAGAATCATGTAGAACAGGCCCAGCTTGAGAGGCGTTGAGTGGGAAGAGGCACATAGCCAGAGATACGCTAGAGCCAGCTCATAGGACACATGTTGATTGTCAGCACCTTTCCCGACTCTGCATTTAATGGTAACACCTTGGTAACCTAAAATTAGTCATGGCATATTAGGAACATTATGCCATGGAAATCAGAAAATACCACAAATAAGAACTTTTTTTCCAGAGAGCTGTTTGTTATACCTTTAGCAGCACATCACCAGGCACAACCAGGCCAAGGTAGCTTTTCAGAAAGAACAGCAAAGAGAAGTCACAAGCAGACCTCACTCTCAAGATTGAGGGAGGATCACACTCAACCATGAAGCCAGAGAACACAGGAGCTCTATAGGTCCTGTATAAACCACCCCTGAGGAAGACAGCACAGTGGAGCAGGATGCAGCTAGTGAGGGAACTCACATGATAAAGCTACCTGCTAAGGGAAACACTCCAATGTCTCCTGCAGGCTACCGTGTAGACAGTGACTCCCTAACTGATAAAGAACAAAGTATCATTTTCCACAGTATCTCTTAATTACATTTCCTTTCTTTTCTTTCTTTCTCTCTCTTTTTCTAAAAATTGTTTTTGCACATGCAATACTAGTCATCAGTCAAACCCAGGTACGCATGTGCATGCATGCTGCGCAAGTGTTGAGCCACTAGTCCACATCCCCAAACTTCTTACCCTTGATTTCCCACATGGATGGAAATAAATATGGCAGATAATTGAAAACACTGTGTATATAGTTAGGTCAGCGAATGAGGTTTTTTTTTTTTAACAACAGAAACTCTGCCTAACTTCAGAGACAATTTATTGGAAAGATGTAGGGCAGCTCAGAGAATTTAAAAAGAGCCTGAAGAATAAGGTTCAGAAAGGACAAGCCTGAGTTATCCAAGAGGTAGAAAGTAATCAATGATTTCAGGGGATTGGTGAAATAAATCTTGTTCCTTTTTGTTGTTCTTGTTCTTTTTTTAACAGTCCTTGAGTTACCTTGTGCAAAATGCGCTGCTCTAGAATAAAATGTGATTGGCCAACTTCAGTCAATGATTGCTCTGGCAAAAAGAAGGCAGGGTTCTTAATTGACAGTCCTCCCTGGGATTACTGCAGTGAGTAGCCAATAATTCACAAGAGGAAGTGAGAGTGCTGTTAAGAACAGAAGCGGGTATGATGCTGGGAGGCCAAGGAGCAGCAAGTGCCCACCACAGTCTGGCATTTGGCTTTGCTCCCAGCCCCCTCCTAGGTTGAGGAGAAATGGGGACAATTTTCAGACCATGAATGTGAAATTCTTTAAAAATATCTAGTCATCATGTTATCAGTTCAGAATGCCATACTATTTGACATTAGGAGAGTTAACATTTAAAAATCAAAGGTATGTAAATAAATGTTAGGATTAAAATAGGAAACCGAAAGAAAAACTGAAATGTTCTGGTGTTGAAAAGTAAAATCAAATGCCACTGTTTTGCCAAATCTGATTACATTAATACGTTCTAGAAGCCCTGGGAATAAGCAGAAACCTAAGCATTAAAATGGAGACAGACTAGATGCATTGAGTTTAAAGGAGACTTTCTGGTGTACCTAGGTTGTAACTATGAGTTCAGAGAAAATAGTTGGCTGTGAGGACCATGGTTCCTGTGACCTGTATCACTCTCGTTGTCTCTCCGCTCCAAGCTCTGCTGCCTTTCAAGACTCAGGGCCACCTGTCTGCTCCTCTTGGAGCCAGGCTGGGCCAGACTCATCCCATACCATGATTAAATAATGCTTCCTACCTGTGTCGTGCACTTGGCAATTCCCAAATGTTCCCTTAACTTGTTACCTATCTTTCTATGCATGCCTTCTAGCCTCATTTAGGGCCCAGAATATTGGAGGCAAGATCTCTGTCTGATGAGGTTTAATTGGTTGTTGGAGATTTAATGCAACTTTTTAGCAACTTGATCTTTCTTATCTTTCCTAGTTCCTCTTTTTGCCCAAACTTTAGAAATACAAACCTCAACAAGGGTTTGCCTCTCTTCTTTTTTCTTCCTCTTAGTATTATGTATGAAAGATTTGTGAATGAGAGAATACATGTAAAAGTCCTTGTAGGGAAGTAGATGCTTTAATTTTGTTTGAGACATAAACCAAGGTTTCCCAAACACATGCACATCCATATAGTAGTTCCCACTGTAGACTGTGTTTGTGTTGTGCTACATGTCCTTTCTCAATGACCCCATCCTCTTGGGTAGATTCAGCTGTGATCTTTAACAGCTGACTCTCCATCTGCCTCCAGCTGACTCATCTCCCTCACCCCAGTCCCATATTTCCAACTGGATGTTCTCTAAACATCTTTCAATGGCAAGCAGAAACACCAAAATGACACCCAGGATTTGGAGGCAGGTTTATTTGTCATCGGGCACTGATCAGGATCATTCCCAGAACATGAGGCCCTGATCTCTGGTGGTACAGGGCTTATATTGGAAAAGCAAGCAGGAAGTACAGAGGCAGAATAGCTTGTCAACTGGGATTAGTTTATACAGTATCCACCATAGTGACCAGCTATGTATCACAGTGACCAGCATTTCTAAGAGACCAGAAGCAACTGGAATTGGAACATAATGCATAAGGTCAGGGCCAGTGACGTAGATATTGAAGCCTGGGCAACTAAGAAACTGAAGTTTCTGCTGAGAGGCATTTTCTGCTGTATTTCCCTCCCTATTTTAGTTTCCCCAGCAAATCTTTGCTGGGCATATTACATGTAACCATCTGAGACAAGGCCCAAGTAGAATTTAGCCCTGTCTGTTCTGTACCATTACTCTGGCATGGTCGTGAGAGAGTTAATCTGATCTAGGAGAGTGTCCAGTGTGTCTTGCATGCTCATAAAAACTTAAATGTCTGACTAATTTTTCTATTCTCTTGTGGCAACTATCCATAGAGATTAAGGTAAAAAACCCTTCAGCTAGCAAGAGGCGGGGAAATAAGGGCAGGGGTAAAAAGCCTGAAAAGACACAAAAATCAAGGGGACTAGGTATAGAGTAATCAATGTCCTCAGGATTCAGTTGTGTGTGGATTGGCCAGCATGCATTCTCTCTTCAGAGTGAGCCTAGGAGGAGCTTTCCAGCTAAATTTTTTAGCAGATCTAAGGCTGGATTTCTGAAACTTGTCAAGGTAGTTAATATATACCTGAGTTATATCTGTGTACAGGAATGTCTGAAGATATAGATGGTCTTTTAAGTGGTTATAAGCTATATGTAGATTTATGTTTTATTTCTGTATCTCTGAATGGGGAGGGTGCACTATAATGCATAAGGTCAGGGCCAGTGACACGGACACTGAAGCCTGAGCTGGCTGAAGGGGTGTAGGAGCCAGTGCAGTGGCTTGAGCTTGCAGAACAAATGGTGGGGGCAGGTCTGGCTCTGATCTTCCAGAAATATTGGGTAAAGTTCTTCCGACTGGGGTTGAAGTTTTAATCATTTGGATCCACTGAGGGAGTTTAGGCCTCTGGACTAGATTATTTTGTATCATTTGTGGCAGGTTTCCAAACAGCCGTTTGCTGTGCCGATCATCCCTACATGAGAGTTTTGGCCAAAATAGTTTTGGCCAAGATGACCATATTTAGGCTGTCTTTTTTTTTTATTTCTAATAACAGCTATTTCCATCCATAAAGAGGGAGTTCTCAGCATCTGTCAGGGGGTCCATTTTTAAAGAACAGTTTATCCCATTACAGCATGTGGCACCTGGACTGTTAGGTCTTGGCCTGAGGTGAGCTTGTCAGCTTTCTTGATCAGAAGGACAATGGCTGTTAGAGGGTGGAGGCAAAGAGAGGAGGCAGCCTTTAGAGGCCATTGGGTGCTCCCAGGGACTGACGGTCTGAGTAAGCACATACAGCCCAGCGGCTCCAAGAAATTTCTGGAGTTTCTTGTAACCAGGTTCTGTCAGATATTATAGTAAAGCTTTTGTGTAGGCATTGTACACAGAGGGATATTGTAGTGGCATTGGCATCTTAGAGATCTTGAACTGGTTGTACAGGCAGGAGAGGTGAACTGTTTGATGCAAGTGGGGAGTTGCCTTGTGGCTAAAACTCAATCATCAAAGAGCATGATTGGCAGCAAGGCCCAGGGGTGAGTCCTTTGTCCATACTTATGGAAATGAGTGTCTCAAAATTTCAGGGTTATGATTATGAGGCACTTCGGGTGGATGTACTATTTTTCCTCCTAGCATACAGTCAGAGTCAATATCAAGTTCAGGCAGTTGACCCAAGTATGAAGGAGGCTGGTCACATCCCAGAAGAGGTATAGGGCACTCAAGCATGTACAGGAATTCACATTTGGTAAGTGTCCATCAATCTCTCAGGATCTGCTTTGGCAGCGTTTCTTTTCAGTGGGGGCTCCAGTGGGCGACTTCAGGAACTTTAGACATGTTTACTGGCTCTTGGCAGCTTAGAGAAGAGCAAGCTCTTTTTGCCTCTCTCTTGACATCTGCTAGGAGAGCAGTGCGGTACTGATCTAAGGCTTCATGACCCTCTGTCACATTACAGTCCCAGTTTGGATGCATTCAGGAGTAGGCTATGTTCACCTGAGTGTCAGGATCAATCACAGTGGTGGGGACTTTTGACTTTAACTAGGTTTAGGCCCCATCTAAAATACGGAGCCAGGAATCCTCGTCCAGACCTCTGAGGAGACACGAGAAATCTGGATCTGGAGTATCCTTGCTTTCTCAGTGAGGGCCACAATGAATGACCAGAGAGGTCAGCATGGTCAGTCTTCCTGGCCAATGCACCAGATGCCACAACAAGCAGAAACACCAGGACCTCCTGACTCCTCTTCCAAAAAAAATCCTTGTTCTTTCCACATACATTTGCTATGTGACTTGGTTCCACATTGGATCAACATTGCCTAAGCAGCTAGAACGGTATCATATCGACTGATCATAGTTTTGTCCCACGTTGTACCCACCTCATGATTTTGGACCCACCTAGTGATTTTGCTCTATCAAACTTCCTTTGAGAAGTGGGCTTATTAGCAACCCATTTTCAGGCCCCCTCCTGCCTTTCAGGAGCTATGTCTCTCAGATGTTTCTTTCTCTTAGCCTCTATTGTTCCTTAGAATTCATTCTTAGACTTTGAGGAACACAAATGGCGTATCTGACTTCTAGCTGGTTGAAAGTTATAATACTTCCCCTATGTCATTTGGAGGCCCTGTACTATGATGTTAATTTTTAGGTATTTTCCTTGCTCCACAGATAGCCTCCCTTGGCACGTCTCCCTTTCCTGCTTTATTTTCTCCACAACCACTTAGCATCATGTAACATATGACATACACAATGTGCTTGTTTAGTTTATGTCTGTTTATCCCCATTAAGTCAAAAGCCTACAAAAGCTTATCTGTTTGTGCTCCACTGTTTCACAGCACCTAGGACAGTAGGCATAAAGTGTTTGAGTGGGTGAGTAAATGTATCTAGTACTTTTAGAGAAAAAAATGAGTATTTTTTTTCAGGGTGCTTTTTATCTTTTTTTTTTTTTCTTAAGAGAGTAGCTAAGGGAGAAAGTGATGCTGGTTGTTGGAGAAGCGGTAACTGTAGAAGTGACAGTTGAACTGATTCGTAAAGGATGATCAAGAATTTTCTAAAGAGAGATGTAGTAAAAGCCATAGGTAGTTTGAACCGTGCATATTGCCAAAATGTTTTGCAAGAGCACAGCATGGTGAGAAAATGCTGAAGAGCTGAATGTCACATTGGGGAGTGGGGAACAGGAAAGAGAATTGGTGGGGTAGACAGCAGCGCTGGAAAGCCAGTCCACACTGGCCATGGCAAATAGGCCTACTGGATCCCAGCTTCCTCTCCAAGGCCTTGTCTATTGCTTCATAGAGCCTCCCTTTTTGGTTTAGAATTTATTTTTCTTTTAGTTCTTGTAGGTTTACACCTTCACTATCCACATTTTCCTTTAGAAAGAAGAAGGCATCCATGGTCCCAGACGGTGAGATTTAAAAGAAAGTAATTATGTTAAAAATACACACTTTAAAAAGCAAAACTGTAAAAGGATTTATATTTTGAAATAGATTATAAATGTTTGACTATTCAAATTCAAAAGATTGAAATAATAGAAACTTCAAAAGAAATGACAGCTGGTGCCTAGAGCCAGCATATTTTCATCATTAATTTTAGTCTGTAGGGAGAAAAAAGTATTGTAGAGGACTGTGGAAATAAATGTAAATTTGGGGGGTTTGAAAAATGTCCTTCAAAATTTTAGGCATTTGGAAGCTGACATTGATGTTATATTAAGTATTACATATTTAAATTGCTAAATTAAATAATGAGGAGTAGAAAATTATGGTAAATTGATTATTGCTAAGATCAATACTCTCCTCATTGCTGAGTCAGTACACCCAACACCTAAAGTTAAAGGAGGAAAGGTTCATTTGGGCTCACAGTTGGCTGGCTCCAAGGCAGGGTGGTGTGGCAGAGGGCATCCCAGTAAGGCAGGGCTGGCAGAGGCAGGCAGCAGTGAAGTAGCAAGTGACGAGAAACAAGAAACAGCAACATCTCTCTCTTCTTTATATTCTCTCCGGGCTGAGGCACCCTTCATCCAAGCACTGTACCATTAATCCCAATGTCACACCCTTAGTCCTGTCAGTGCACACCATAGATACAGCCACCTCCAAAAGCCCCACCTATGGCCACATCAGGCCTTGGGAAAAGTCTAGGTACAAGCCATAACAATCTCGGACTAGAGTATTTTTTAATTCTGAAAAGTACTTTAATTCTCTATATTTTGATTAATAAAGCTGAAATCTTGTTCCATTTTGTTATATTTAAAATAGACAGTGAACAACACAATTATATATCCTTTCATTCTACCCACAACCTTGAGGAATACATTTCTTGCAAGTAGAGAATCCAGGGTGACTTGGGTTAGGGCACAAAGATTCAGAACTGGGCACATTAGCATGGCCCTTAATAGTGGAACACCAGAAAAAGTCTCTAACTCAAGGCAGGCAGTGAATTTGGGGAGAAAGGAGTAAGATCAGATTGTGAGCTATCAGATTCTGAGAGGCAGATTGAGCCCATTAATCAGAATACAATGGAAGTGGAGACCAGGAAGATTTGCAAGATAATGCCTTGGTGCTGTGAGGACATTCTTAGAGAGACCTGAAGTTCCGTTCAAGGACAAGTTGGACGTTCCTCTCCTCCTTGGCACCACCACAAAGCAGGAAGGTTTCCATCATATATTAGAAGAGTAGAAAGTAAAACATTCTTTTAAAACCGCCCTAAAAGATCTCACTAGAAAAATCTAGAAAACCATATCAGAAACCTTTTAATTTGGAGGGAAGACAGGACAAAGGAACCATATACTTCTATACGATAAAGTTCCAATTCTAAAGAGTTATCTCATCATCAACAAATTTTTTTTGTGGTCTTATGAAGTTCTAATTTAGTACGCTTTTATGGTATTAATATACCAAAGGGAACCATATACTTCTGTACGATAAAGTTCCAATTCTAAAGAGTTATCTCATCATCAACAAATCTTTTTGTGGTCTTATGAAGTTCTAATTTAGTACACTTTTATGGTATTAATATACCTCACCCAGCCAGGCAATCTCTATTTGCATAAAGAGCACATTTTCAGAGTAGACAAAGCCAAGTAAACTCCCTTGCAGAATTCTTTCCTAAAAGTTATCAATACTTTCGTTGGTCATGTACTTATCCATCTATATAATACCATCATAACTTGTAGATGAAATAATCTCATGATGACTTTCTGTATTGGACAATAAATAGTTAATAGTTTCTTTTTGTGTCAAATAGTCTTGATAAAAGACTTGAAGGGCTAGAGTGAAGGCAACTCAATCAGTGCTTTCATAAAGAAAAGGGAAACAGGAGAATTCAGTACATGACTTTGCTATGTGGGTGAAATGTGAAGACTTCTGGGATGGGATATTAACCTTACTCCAGCATTTTTAAAGCATACATAGGTTCTGAAATCCTAGCAAAACTCCCTCCATGTCACCAAGTCCTCTATAACTTGACACTACCATGCTGCTTGGGAACACACCACCTCCTCTTTGCATCATAAATTGTTTAGTAAACCATTTCATGGAAGTAAAAAAATCTAAAATTCTATGAAAATTACATTAAGCTCTGAATAAATATATCAAAAATATTATTTTACTATAGACGATATTCTTCAAAAAGTAAAACTCAAGTGAAGCTTTAGTTTGTTACTTGTTTAGCATTTTGAGAAATCACAGAACAAGAGACAGCCTCTCACTTTACACCACTAACGCCGAAACAGCCTTGCCCACTTCCTGGGCTACTGAGACCAGGCTT
Source organism: Dinomys branickii (assembly GCA_004027595.1). NCBI lineage: Eukaryota > Metazoa > Chordata > Mammalia > Rodentia > Dinomyidae > Dinomys > Dinomys branickii. The sequence continues at coordinate 23,747 of PVLD010001450.1, forward strand.
TCAGGCTCATAACTGAAACATCATGTCCTGCCCCCTAGAAACAAGGCATGGCCACACTTTGGCACATCTGCCCTTTTGGAATGTTCACGAAACGTTAACAGCTGCAGCTGGGCCTGCCAAGGGGATGCTCTAGTGGCACAAAAAGCCTTTCATTACAGTTCTCAATGCCATGTGTGATATTTGAGTTTATCTGTTATTATTGTTATTCCTGAAGGTTGCTTCATTTGGAGCACTAGTTCAAATATGGAGATTGAGGTGGGAATGTGGCTCAGTGAGAGAGAATTTGCCTATCACCCCTGAGCCCCTTGGTTCAATCTCCAGTACAACAAAAAAAACAAAGCAAGAACTAGGAGATATCTTTTCCTTAGACCTAACTTATTTGGGGCACACAGAGAGCAGTACATGAGTACACTAACTATATCTTTGCAACAAATGATCTTGCAGGTAGAATGAAAACATCTGAGCTATTCGGTGCAAACTGATATTTTCAATAAATGACATGTGTCTTACATTTTAGCATTGTATCTTCTGACTTGAAATCTTCCTCCAGCTTCAAATGTGAAGTTTCTTTAATCCTAGCTCTTAAAGAGAAATATACGGAGATAAAAATTTAGCATTTTTAACTATATGCTTCAGGGATATTGTTTTTTTCCCTTTTGTACCCCTTGGTGATGCCAACGAGAAAAGATATCAAACTAACTTAGAAGTTAGCAGGGGCTTTTCCTCTTAGATTTCTGTTCAATTAATTAGGACAACAGGGAAGCCTTTCATGTAAGTTGTATCTTTGGGCTAACCCTCGTGTTCTTTTATCTTAACATAACATGTTGGTTTCTGAGTCCCTCCTACCAAGTGATGTAGTTTTTCGTTGGTTGCTGCCAACCAAAATGCACTTAGATTTCCTAATATTAAGAACAAGATGCTTTTGACATGATAAATCATATTTCTAGTTTCAGTTGATAGCTTTAATCAAGGGGAAAATGTCATTATATATTACCCTTTCAAACCACAGTTAATATTGAAATTTTTTTTTCTGGTACTGGGGATTAAACCAAGGATCACTGTATCACTGAGATATATCCTCAGTTCTTTCAATTTTTT
>PVLD010001450.1:24944-202492 GCA_004027595.1 Dinomys branickii
AAAAAAAAAAAAAAAAAAAAAAAAAAGAGATTCTGTTATTCAGGAGGCTGACTCAGGAGCATCGCAAGTTCAAGGTCAGCCTGGGCTACTTAGCAAGGCCTTGTCTCAGAAAAACATTTCTTTTAAAGGGCTGTGATGTAGCTCAGTGGTACTGTGCATGTCTAGAATGTTCAGGGTCCTGGGTTCGATCCTTTGTACGAAAGAAAGAAAGAAAAGAAAGATGGGAGGAAGGGTTTAATTCCACAACCTGCAGCTCCTTTCTTTTCTCTCTGCTTATAGGAACGAGGTAAATCCATTCAACTATCCCATCGCCATCTGGAACCACGTCACTGGGCTGATAGGTAGTTGGTAGAATCCATCTGCAATCAGAAATTTCAGAATCAAATAATGCTGTATTAGTATTCTTAAATAGTGAATTTTCTTGTTTTAGTTTGGGGTTTTTCTGTTGTTTGTTTGCTTGCTTGTTTTGAGATAGGGTCTTGCTTTGCAGCTCAGGCTAGTCTTGAGCTTGCTATGTAGCCCAGTCTGACTTTTAACGTGCAATCCTTCTGCTGCAGCCTCCCAAGTGCTGGGAAGATAAGCATGTGCTACCGTACCTGGCTTAATAGTGAATTTTTAAAAGAAAAGAAGAATTCTCTAAAACACTTTAATAAAGACAATATGGGAAAAAAATCTACCAAAGCTACTACTCACCCAACTAACTATAATGTGTGGCCCCCCTTCTTAAAGTCTCCAATCAGTGGTGTCTTGTTTTATTCTCTCCAATTACTTTTTCTGATGTGGATATTGTGAGTCACCTGCACTAACCCTCTCTTGGTAGGCGCCTTAAGAAAAATTAAACTCTCTCTGAAAGAGGAATATTGCCAGTTACTGCTATTAGCACCAGGGCTTCATGTTATAATTAAGTGCTTTCTTATTTTTTGTCTTATTTGCTCTTGTTTTACAAAGCTATGTGTAAATGTGGTCTCCTGTCACTGTTTCTTTGCATGGGTTCCTCCTCCTGTGTGGAGTGCCCCTACTACTTCTTCATCCGACAGTCCCTACCACTATTCACATCCTCAAATCCTCTAAAACATTGTATTTCTGCAGTAAAGCTCTACTGGTACCCAGCCATGCAGAAAGCTCCTTCCCAAAGTCTTCGACAAATGACTGCTATGTTCTTAGTAAAGCAGTAATTTGTGTCCTCTCACTGATAGGACTGGGCAATTTCAAGTCAGGAAGATAGACTTTGGTAGACCACTGTGGCCTTAACAGATCTCAAACAGTATCTGCTGCATAATCCATGTTCAGTATGGGGCATATAAACTAATGATAATGAAAGCATTTGGTAATCTATACAAGCCAAGAGGATTTATTTTGAACATCTGTGTTGTGTCCTTAAGAAGCAAATGATGTATAGTACTGCAAATCATCATCTAAAAGTGGTGCAGTAAGTCAAACTTTATTAAATCCCCTTTTCTGCTTCCTAGGTACTAAATTGTTTTGAAAGTTACATAAAAGAAAATAAGTTAAATGGTGAGAAATTAAAATAAAATGTCACTGTTAGCTCAGGTAACCATGGAGCTACTAACACTAGCTCAAAAAGCCTAGCAGACAACTCAAGACTGGAGTCATTCTGTAAGAGCAGCCTCAGTTTTTTTTTTTTCCCCCTTTATCACATGGTAAAGGACCGTTTCAACACATCAGAAATATTTTATAGAAAATCTCCTAAAACAATAAAGACATAGAATGCTTCTGGTGGTCATGGAGAAACAATAGACATTCATCAAAATTCAGTGAGTGGTTTTGCTGAATGCTGGGGGTTAATTGCTATGATAAACCGGGCTGTGGTTTAGGGTTACCTAAGAATCCAGTGTGTGGGCTTTGCTTGGGCTACCTTAGCATGCTAACCTTGCTCTCCTCTAGTATGCAGAGAAGTATGGATAAGAGGGGTCCTACAGCAGGAAAGTCAGATTTGTTTTCCCATTTCATCCCATCTTCCAAGGACCTTTGATATCTTCCTCCGAAGGCGTTTGACACTCCCTCCTCATCCCACATGCACTGCACTCCTCAAAGCCAGGGTCTGCGCTCTCTCCCTACCTGCCTGTGACACCTGCGAAACCTGGACCCGGGGGGCCATAACCGTCAGGTAAAATGGCCCAGACGGTTTACTGAATAATCCTGGGAGGGACTGTGAGGGTTTTAATAGATGCAGTGTTTTTGTTTTTGTTTTGTTTTCATTGTATTGAGGATTGATCCCAGGGTCATTGCACTGAACTAAATCCCCAGCCTTTAAAAAAATTTAAAAAAAACTTTTTGTTTTAAGACAGGGTCCTGCTAAGTGGCTAAATTGCCTAGGCTGGGCTCAGACTTGTTTTGCTCTTGCCTCAGCCTCTCAGGCTGCTGGGATTACAGGCGTTCACCACAACACCTGGCTTATTTCTTTCATTTCGTTTTGTGGCCCCGTAGTCGAACCCAGGGCCTCAAAGCACCTTCTAACCTAGATACACTGCCAGTCTTGCTGAGCGTGGGGTCCTGCCAGCATTTGGGAGGACAGAGAATCACTGTGAGTTCGAGGTCAGCCTAGACTCAACAGCAGGATCCTGTCTCAAAAAAAAAAAAAGATACACTCCTAGCTCAATAAATAATTGATGAAATTAATCACTGCTTTTCAGTTTCAGAAATCAACAAGCAAGTAGTGGGAAGGGTTTGTGGGCCTCACCCCTGGCAGCAGTCTACTCCACCTACCTAGATGGCTGATGCATCTGGGATCATAGTTTATACTAAAACACACACACAAACTTCCTTGTTCCATAAAAATTTGCCTAAGGTTATGGCTCCTAAAAAAATTCCAGTCACATGTACTGCTTTGAGAAAAACCACAATTGTGAAAACCTCAGGGTAATCTTTCATCCAAATACTTCATATTATCTGAGACTATCAAAAATTAACCTCCCAGTCCCCAAGTCACAGTGAAGCGAAAACAGTTTCAATTATGACTTTGCTCAGCTAAAATCATGCTAGAAAAAAAGTATTCAATCGAGTTTAGACAGGAGTTTTGCTGGTCTGAGATTGCTGCTATGGTTTCATACCAGGCTGTCTTGCCCCTTTCCAAATTGTTTACAATCATCTCTCCTTCCCCAAGGGCTTTGGAATGAATCATCTACTTTTCTTGTTCAAGCACAGTATTAAATTAGGCTACAGCCTGGAACCAAACATTTGTTCCTACAAGCATCTCTCTCATGTCATCAGCTGTAATGGAAACCAGAAATTCAGTAGGCAGGCTTTATCTCTAACAGAGCAGAAGCGGGACAGTGGGCCACACTTCTGCTGTCGTGCACCATTTGAACAAATCTAAAATTATTCTTAAGGATCAAAGAGTTAATGTTAAAACAGGAAAGGCCCATCTAAATTTGTATGAAAATTCATCATTTATTTTAGTTCAAAAACGGTATATATGGCATTTATACTGAGTTAATAGTTAAACACAATTTCTCCCTTTGAGTTTCCTGTCAAATGCCTATGAAGGACATCCACATTTTAAAATGTGTTTTTCAAATTTCCAGCCTTAAGAACTTAAGATTAGCTAGGCATGGTGATGCTCTCTGGGAGGCTGAATCAGGAGGCTGAGTTGTAGCCCAGTCTGGGCAACTCAGCAATTTAGTGAGCCAATGGCACAAACAAAAGAAAACAAAAAGAAATTAAAAATCGTACCAGTCCATTTTAAACTCAGGAAATAGCAATTGTTGAATATGAAAATACATAATTATAATAATGACTGCCATTAGTGGCACACTAATGAAAGTTATTTTAGTGAAGGATATAAATGAGACGACATGTAAGTACCTAGCATCATTCATGAATTTGTTCATCCGTTCAACAGTGCTTTGCTGTACACTATATGAGGGCTGGGTATTCAGCAGTGAACAGAACTTACCAGGACTTCTGTCATGTGGAGCTTCTATTGCAGGGAGGGAGGGTGAGGCCATTAGAAACAAAATATGTGAACAAATATATAGTATTTTGGATGAAGAAAATGCTGTGTAGAGAAAAATATGAAGTGATGGCATGGGGGGGAGTTAGAATTGCAAATAGGATGGTCAAGAAAGGTGGTGTTTGAATGAGGCCATGAGGGAGATAAGACTTTGAAGGAGAGGCAGAGTGAACGACAAGTGCAAAGGTCCTGAGGCAGTAATGCAGAGCACGGTTCAGGAATAGTACAGAGTCCAACATGGAGAATGAGATCAAGTTGGAAGGGTAAGTTAGGGAAGGAGGTGAGCCGACTACACAAGGCCTTCTAGAACACCATGAAAACCAGCTTTTACTTTAAACAAGGCAGGAAGATTCCGGACAGAGAAGTGACATGAACAGACCTCAGCCTTCCAGCAGCCAACACAGCTGCTGTGTTGCAAATAGATTTAAGAAAGGTAACAGTAGGAAGCAGATACTAGGTGCTCCAGAAATATTTGTTATAAATTGCATTTTAGCATTAAATCTCCTCTTTCTAATTTATTCTACCATTTTTTTGTTTTTGTTTTTGTTTTTGGAAACAGAGTCTCACTGTGTAGTTCAGGCTGGCCTTGAGCTCACTTATGTAGCCCAAGCTGGCCTCAAACTTGTGGTGATCCTCATACTTCAGTCTCCCGAGTGCTGGGATTATAGGTGTGTTTCACCACGCCTGGCCTATTCTACCTTTTAAAAAGTTACTTCATTTATTTTTTATCCGTTCTTTCTTTTTATTTATTTAGTGTTTTGTCCTTTTGAGACAGGGTCTCGCTATGCAGTCCAGGCTGGCCTTGAGCTCACTTTGTAGCCCAAGCTGGTCTCAAACTCACAGTGATCCTTCTCAGCCTCAGCCTGCCAAGTGATTTGGGGTTGAAAAATATATTCACATTTTAAAATAATGCAATTGCATTTCTTTTTAAAGATACATGATCGTAGTACATGATCGTAGTACATAATGGTTATATTCATTGTGGGGAGCTTAACACACCTTAATTCTTTTTCCTTCCTCGTCCTCTGCATCCCTCCCCTGTCCCTCTATCTGTTGGCCCTTTCCTGTATCTCTCCATTTCCTACTATCTATCTGTTAATTATCTAGCTTTTTAATTTATACTTTGGCTTTTTCATATAAGAGAAAGCACGGGGTATTTGTTTCTAAGTGTGGTTTAGTTCACATACACTGTCTCCAGGTGTACCTACTTTCCTATGAATGACCCAAATTTAACCTTACTTATGGCAGGATAGGACTCAATTGTGTATCAGTGCCCCATTTCTTTCTTTATTCACCTACTGATGGACGTGTAAACAACTTCTAAGATTTTGCTGTTACGAATTGTGCTGCTGTAGCCATGGGTGTGTGTGGATCAGTGTCATGGGAGGTCTTTAAGCCTTTTGAGAAGATACCTGGAAGAGGAAGAGCCAGGTCAAATGGCATTCCTATTTTTAGTTTTTTGAGAACTCTTTATACTAAATTCCACAATGGTTGTACTAGTTTACACTCCCACCAACAATGGAGAACGGCCCCTTTTGCCCCCACAACCTCTCCAGCATTTGTTATTGTTTGACTTCTTGATGTGGTAAGACGGGATCTCAGCATTGTTTTAATTTCCATTTCTCTCATGGCCAGAGATGTTGACCTCTTGTATGTACTGACTGTTTGTGAGGTGTTGAGTGTTTATATTTTATTCTTCATGTACTTGCATTTTTTTTGAAACATTTAATATGTTTCAGACTTTCACCATCAAGTCAAATTGGTCTCTCATTTATTATTTCCTTTTCTCCCTTAATTTGGGCAAAGGATTAAAAAAATAGTTCATTTTCTCTGGACAAAAAATGACAAATCTACAGAAGTAGACAAAAGTAGCCACAGTACTAATGGGAAATATTTTTACAGTGTTCTACATGTACAAGTTACAGCATTAAGTGTTTAGCAATGAATTAACTCATTTCATCTTCACTATATCTAGCTGAAGTTGGTGCTGCCATTATTCCCACTTTCATAGATGAGGAAGACAGATGCTACATTACTACTTGATGTGACACAGCAGACACATGGCCAGGCGTGTGTTAGAAGAGCAGTTATGGAGTGTGCGGGATGTGTGCAGTGGACTGTGACATTGTTATTGCCTCCAAGTCGTCCCCTCCCTGAGAGAGTGAGGAGAGAGGGAAACTGCCTGAAGAGCAGCACTGGAGTGATGTGTAAATAAAGGAAATCAGAATGAGAGACAAACACAGACGCTAAGGCAGGAAGATCCCAAGTTTGAGTTCAGCCTGGGCAACTTAGTAACTGAACGAGACCCTGTTTTAAAATGAATAGGGAAAGAAAGAAAGAGAGAGAGAGAGAGAAAGAGAGAGAGAAGGAGGGAAGGAGGGAAGGAGGGAAGGAGGGAAGGAGGGAAGGAAGGAAGGAAGGAAGGAAGGAAGGAAGGAAGGAAGGAAGGAAGAAGGAAGAGACAGAAAGAAGCTGAGAATGTAACTCAGGGCAAAGGTCCTAGGTTTAATTCCCAGTACTATTTTAAAAATTTACGAGACAGAAACAGACAGACCAACAGAGAGAGAGGAGAGAGGGAGACAGAGAGAGAATAACATACATCAGGGTTCATCCAACCCTGCCTGTAGCAGTGACGGCAAACCGATGGCACATGTGCCACAGCCAACTGTTTGTTCTCACAGAAAGCTCTAGAAGGTTCACTATCACTGGTGTGGGACATAGAGAGCTATTTTTATTGGCCAAACATACGCTAAGTATAGTTTATGACAGAATGGGATGCACAGTGAATAGAGCCCCGATCCCTCCTCTGCTAGTTAATGAACAAACGGCATTCTGTTTATAAATCAGACTTTTGTGAATTTGGTTTGCTTGAATCAGCACATCTCCCTCTCCTACTACCCTCCTTTAATCTCTTATCCCTACTGTTTCTTCCCCATACTCCTCCACTGCCAGAGCTTTATCAGCCACCACCTCCTCCACTGCCCTGCCCTCAGCAGTGGGCTACAGGGACTCCACACAAACCTGCACCACACAGCCGGCTCACTGTCTCTGTGCACCATGACTCCAAGAGACTTTTCTAAGTTGTTTACAGCATTACACAAGTTTATTTAGCAAAAAGCTTCTAAGTTATTTTTGTGCCATGATTTTGACTTATTTAGGCTTCTCCCAGCTAATTGAAGAAGCTTAGGATATTTTCATACAGAACTCTGATTTGTGGTTTTGTATTTTTGATCTGCTACTTCTCGGGAATGCGGGATTCTTATTTTCTTTGCCATCTGACAGAGGAAAGTGAGGTGGTGAACATTTATATTTTAAGCAGCTAATGTAGCATGAGCTCTAGATTTATCTCTTGCAGTAACTTGGTGAGACAATGCACTTGAAGTTTAAATAAACAGGTAACTGACACTATTAAAAAAGTACCAAAAAGTGTTTCCAGATTCTCTCTTTCCCCTTTCAGGTCTTACTCTTGAACCGGGCTCCTTAGGAGTACTTAGCACATTGTTGTGCTCACATAAACAGTTGACATATTTTATATATTGCTTATATTTCATATATTTATTTGCACGCGTGTGTGTATTGGATAACAGACATAAAAAAAAAAAACCTTCTCTCCTGTAATCCCAGCATTCTGGGTGGCTGAGGCAGGAGAATCTCAAGTTTAAGCCCAACCTGGGGAACTTAGTGACTGAGCAAGACCTGGACTCAAAATAAAAAAGGGCTGGGGATGTAGCTCAGTATTTTTTTTTTTTTTTTTTTTTTTTTTTTTTGCGGTACTGGGGATCGAACTGAGGACCCTGTGCTTGCTAGGCAAGCGCTTATTCCACTGAGCTATATCCCCAGCCCCTTGTAGCTCAGTATAAAGGCCTTGGGCTCTATCGCTAGCACTAAGAAAAAAATCCTTGCTCTCTAATAGGAGAAAGTAGTTAAAAAACAGTGCTGAAAAGGAGATTGTTTTTCCCTGGTGCTGAGGATCATACCCAGGGCCTTGGCCACACCAGGCAAATGCTATCACTGAGCCACAAATGACAGACAGCAAAGACTTTATTCCATTGTATACATCACTTTCTACCTTTGGGAACTTGCACAGTATTTTTGAACAATCTATTCAAGTTTACTAACTCATTTTCTTTTAAAATAAAACTATTTCAGATTGAAGGAAATCGATGTCACTTATGAAGAACTTTTTTTAAAAAGCAGAATAACAAAGTGTCCTGGATAAATATTGTTTTAGGAAAACACACCTCAAAAACTCTTGTCAAATGAACTCTCTTTGATAAATATCCACCTAGTGTCTTTCTTTCCTGTTGCTATAACAAAATACTCAAGGTTGTACAATTTATAAAGAATACAGATCTATCTGGCTCATGGTTCTGGAAGGTGGGAAGTGCGAAAGCATGATGCTACAATGTGTTTGGCATCTGCTTAGGACCTTCTTCTTGTGTCTCGAGATGGCAGAAGGTGTCATATGATGGGAAAGAACAAATATATTAGTTCAGGTCCTCATCTTACAAAGCCCCCACCATGGTGGGGACCTTACCCTCATAATTTCATCTAATCCTAAGTACTGCCAAAGGTCCTACCTCCAGATACCATTAACATATTAATTTGAAATTTAGGTTTTCAACACATGAACATTTAGGGAACACATTCAAACCATGACAGCCATATTCAGGTAGGAATTATGACAATATATTCTTTTTCGCACTAGTTTTACTGGTACATTTTTACATACATAATGATCACATTCATCATAAGGAATTTGCACCTGTACATGACATATCTTTAATTCTTTTTTCCCCATTCACCTCCCTTCCCTTCAAAACTTTTGCTCCTCTCAATTTACGGAACTTTGTTTCTATTGCTTTCCTTCCGTTCTTTTTAAAATTTTTATCCCTCCTTCCTTCCTTTCTTTCCCTCTCCCCCTCTCTTGTTCTCCTTCCCATGTGAACGCTTTCTTCCTACTCCCAGTATCTATCCTCCATTTTGGTTCTCACTTATCCTCTGGGTTTCTACACAAGAAAAACAGTGTGATATAGAAACAAATGTGTCTGATTTATTTCACTTAAAGCATAGTTTCAAGGTGCATGCATTACCTAAAACTGTCTCAAGTTTATTCTTCTTTATGGCAGAGTAGTACCCCATTGTATATAAAAGCCATATTTTCTTTATCCATTCATCCATTGATAGGGATACGGGCTGTTTCCAAGACTTAACCATTACAAATTATGCTGCCAAAATCACGGGTGTGCTTATATTGCTGTACTGTGACACTTTTGTCTCTTTTGGGAAGATATCTAGAAGGGAAATATCTGGTTCAAGTGGAACATCTGGTTTTAGGTTTTGAGTAATCTCCATACTGATTTCCATATTGGTTGCATCAATTTACATTCCCACCAACGATGGAGAAGGGTTTCATTTTCCCTACAGCCTCACCAGCATTTGTTATTGGTTGATTTCTTGAGAATGGCCATTCTTTCTGGAATGAGGTGTAATCTCAGTGTTGTTTTAATTTGCATTTCTCAAACAACCTGTGATGTTGAACAGTTTTCATATATTTATTTTCTGTTTGTACTTCTGCATCTAAGAAGTATCTATTGATTTCAAATGCAGATTTTTGGATTGGGTCCTTAAATTTGGGGTGTCTGATTTTTTTGAATTCTTTATATACTTTAGATATTAGCCTTTCTAGGAATAGCTAGTAAAAAATGCTGTGGGTTATCTCTTCACTCTGTTGGTGGGTTCTTTTACTGTGCAAAAGTTTTTTATTATTGTGTGATCCCAAATGCTGATTCTTTTTAATATTTCTTGTGCAATTGAAGTTTATAACAATATATTCTTAAAATATAATTTTAAAAAGATTTTACAGTAATGCCATGTTTCTTTATCTTGTATCAGTAACAGCAAAATACAAAAACAGATACTGAGAAACATTTATTACTAAATAAGTGTTATACTTAGTGGAGGCAAAACTTGAAACATTACCAAAAAGTGAAGAAAAATATGAAACTATTATGGTTAACAGCACTTTTTAATACCTGAAGTCAAAATAATAAATATAAATATTGTCAAGGAGAAATAATTATTATTTGTGTATGGCATTATCTACTTGAAAAAATAGAGGAATTTATTGAAATTATTAGAACCAATGTTAGATGGGCATGCATAGAATGTGCACAAATAGGTGTAAGACAACTAGCTGTCTACACACATAAATTAATACAAATGGAAAAGTAAAAGCGAAAGCTATAATTTCATAGAAGAAAAGGTAGAACTTTGTGGCTTCAGACTAGACCATGGTTTCTTAGATGTAATACTGAAAGCACAAATGACAAAATAAAAAACAGATAAATGAAAACTTTGTGGTATTTAAAGGACACCACCTTGAATAAACAAAGACAACATACAGAATAGAGGAAAACATTGTCAGATCATATGTTTGATAAGGGACCTATATTCAGAGATATAAAGGACTCTAACAACTCAACAGTAGGAAGATAAATGACTTAATCCAAAATCAGAAAAGAAATTGAATAGAATTTTCTTCAAAGAGGTATAAATGGCTAAAAAATACATGAACAGATGCTTGCTAGAATTTGAATGTTTGTGTCCCTCTATCCAAATCCTTATGTTGAAATTTAACCTCCAGAGCAGTGGTGTTGGGAGGTAGAACATCTGCATCCCTCATGAATGGATCAGTACCCTTATAAAAGAAGTTTGAGAGAGCTCTTTCACCCCTTTGCCATGTACTGTTTCATACATTGTGACCAGTTGAGCAGTCTAGAAGCTTAACTAAATGACTCAGCAGTTCTAAATCCTAGGGTATAGAGGACATACTCTAGGGTGGCTGTTCACACCCTAGGATGTTGTGAGGTTGACTTGTTGTGTCAACTTGAGAAGTTTAGAAGCTTAACTAAGTGATTCAGCAGAGGGCCAAGGTCCTCACTTTGTAAATGTCTTGAGCCTGTTCAATAGGAGAGCACAAGATGGTGTGTGTTGCACCTGCCCTAGGGCAGATAGCCTGCATACAATGTAAGGAGGGAAAAGAAGGCTGTCCTCCTTTTTGTTCTTGTTACTTTTGCTATCTCCTATCACCTTGAACTGTTGCCCTTCTGCCATGCCACCTGCTTTGAGCCAGCTGATTATGGACTTAAATCTCCACAAACTATGAGCTAAATAAAACTTTCCTCCTTTAACTTTGAGTGTCAGATATTTTGTCTCAGCAATGAGAAAAGTAACTAACAGACTCCCTGTGAGGGACAGCTAGAAGTTACTATTGTTTATGAAGGGCTGACATCAAATCTGCTGGCACTTTGATCTAGACTTTCCCGTCTCTGAAACCATTTCAATTGTTTACAAATTACCTACTCGCATGTATTTTGTTATAACAACCAGAATTGTATATGATATATGTAATTCTGTATATAGACTGCACTTATATGTATGATAAATATATAGATAGACTTCTTAAGACTTAATAACGGAAATCTTAGAATACAGTATTTTTATGCAGTTGACACAAATAAGAGGTTCACAAAAGAAGGAATATATATAGTCAACAAACATTTACAAAGCAGGCTTGAAAAAAGTTTTTAAAAACCCTAAAAACAAAAACCCAAAGCAAGATCCTTTTCACCTATTAGATTAGCAAAGATGAAAAAGAATGTTCTACTAAGGGTGGGAAGGGTATGGGGGAAGGGCATTTTCAGCAACTGCTGTTGGGAATATAAATTAACACAATTTAGCATTAAATGTTTTCAAAAATTGTAAACACATACATATGTTTTTATTTTGAAATCCCACTTCTAGGGGCCAGGGATATAGCTCAGCAGCACAAGTGCCTCCCTGGCAAGTGTAAGGTCTTGAGTTCAAATCCTGATACCAAAAAAGGAATCAAAATCCTACTTCTAAGAATTTGTACTAGGGAAACAACCAACTATTTGTATGAAGGTTTATTTATAAGTATGTCTATTAATGCATTCCTTATACAAATAAAATAATGAAACAATGTAAATGTTTAGCAGCAGGATATTGATTAAATAAGGTATGATATAGTCACACTATAAAATGTTATGCATCTATCAATAATGTTTTAATTTTATTGAATGGACAATATTTAGTACACAAATTGGTAATTTAAATTATAAGGTGATATGGGTATGTTTTGTAAAAATTATGTTTTATGAACACTATTTTTCAAAAGTCTAAAATTAGATAAACTACCATGGTATCCGGTTCACAATTTATGGAAAATTTTTCTTTTTCATTTATCCCATTTCCATTTTTCTATAGTCATGTAATAAAAATGATTTTTAACAGAAAGTGACAAAATTCAAAGATCAAAAGGGAATAAATGGAGAAATAAGAGTTTATTTTAAACTCATTTTAAGAGTTTATTTTAAACTCTTATTTTAAAATAAGAGTTTTGTTTTGTGGTTTTGTTGGTTTGGTTTGGTTTGGCTTGGGTTTTTTTGACATAGGGTCTTGCTAGGTAGTTTAGGCTAGTCTACTTCACCATGATCATCCTGAGTGCTGGGATTATAGGTATGCACCACATGCCAAGCTAAAAATAAGAGCATTTTTAATGTTAGTATCTTAGTCACTTTCTTGTCACTGGGGTATAATGCTCAGCACCCATAACTTAAAGAAGAGGTATATTTTGCTTTATGGTTACAATCCATGGTCGTCTGGCTCCAGGGAAAAATGGCATAATGAGTGGGCCTCAGTAGAGGAGACTCGCTCATGTCAGGGAAGCCAGGAAGTGGACAGAGAAGAGAAGAGCCAGGGTGGGAATTATGCCCTTCCAGACCATGCCACTTGGTAGCTCATCTCTCCCAACAGATCCCAACCTCTTGGCTGCACATTTGGCTCTAAATGAATCAGTGGATGAATCCAGTGTGAGTACAGCACTCCCATAATCTGATCACTTCCCAAAAAGCTCAGTCTATGAGTGCATGAGGCTTTGAGGGGCATGTATATATAAACCATAATGTTCCGCTGTTGGCCTTGAAAAGATCCATGTGCATCTCTTTATATGCAAAATGCATTGTTACTCTCTCTAAGAGTTGCCAGTATACTAACAGTCTCAGCATTGCTGAAAGATCCAAATCCAAAATTGCCTCTGAGATGTAAGGCAAACTCTGAGCTGTGAGCCCCTGTAAATCTTTTATCTGTGAGCCCCTGCTATCTCTGAGTGCACTGGAGTTTCCGCTGCACTTTTGACTTCACACTTACAACTTCATGCACTGCCCTGTCAGGCACACACTATCTCCCCTCCCAAGCCTTCTCTGAAATATGGGTGGAAGCCTCCCTGTACCTACAACTTTATTTTTCTGCATGCCCGGAAAACCAGCATCACAAAGTCTGTCACTAGCTTGAGCATTAGTTAGGACCCTTTGAATCATGACTACAGTGGCCTCCAAGTGCCTGGATGGCTGAGCACTGTAAAATGAATTCCGTTCACAAATTCCCTAGGTGGTCCTCAAGTACAGTGCCTTGGGGGAGAGAATCTCTTCTCAAAACACAATTTTACAGACTTGCACCATTGAGCCTGTGATGGGTGGGTTCTTGATGACCCCTCAAGGCATAATTTCTATTTTCTGCTGTAACATACTTAGTTTCCTTTAATGCTAATCTCTTCAGCAACTCTCCTTGACCAAAATTTTATAGGCTCCAACTTCAGAAGAGCTTCCTTTCTGGCGAAACTCAAAACTTTTAAAAACATACAGCTGTTCTGTTCACAGCTGTTTAAAAGTCCGAAAACACACCCATGCCACAGCTTCAACATTAGGCTGCTTTGAAAGTTCCTCTGCCAGGTTAATTAGTCCACTGCTGTTGATCTCAGTCTCTTGCAAAGTCTCAGCATGAGCAAAATGTACACAAGTTTTGGAGTCTGTGTTTCCAGCTGAAATATCTTGAGCCTTGTTTTTACTAGTTGTATTTCTATCTACATTCTGATTTTCTGAATTTGGACAAGAACCTCCCATCAACCTCAACTCATAGCATTCTAGTGCTTCTCTTGCCAGCATCTTCAAAGCTTTCCAAACCTTTCCACTGACTCTCCTCTGGAAAACAACTGCTGAAGGCTTCTAAATGACAACAGCCCAATTTCTCTCATACCAAAATCTCTCTTAGTGACTTTCCTCTTTGCTGTGACAAAACACAAAATACCCAACACCTGCAATCTAAAGAAGTACAGGCTTCTTTGGGGTCACATTTTTAGTCCATAGTTGGCTAGCTCCAAAGCAGATGGTATGGCAGAGGTGCATGATAGAGGAAAACTGCCCTTCCTAAATTGACCAGGAAGCAGAGAGGGAAAAGAGGAGCTTGGCAGGGAGATTTACCTTCCAGGCTTGCAGTGACCCACCTCCTAATGGCACATGTAGCTATGAACTCATCAGTGGACTAATTCACGGAGGAGTATAGCATCCCCATGATCCTCTCACCTCCTAAAGCTTCGGGGGACATGTAGATATAAATCATAACAGTAACTTAGTCTGTGCTGGTGCTATGAACAAAATACTTTGGACTTTGCCGAACTCAGAACTCTGGCTCCCTCAGTAAAAAGATAAAGGAAAATATGATCATTCTTTGAAAATTCCAGCCTCCACAGTGCTATTTTAAAAATCTTACTAATGATTCTAAAGGATCACAAAAACTGAAGGTTAAATAAATTATGATGATGGAAATAAATCAGCAGAAAGAATCTATGATCTGGATTGTTATGTGTATGATAAATCAACTCAACATCCACGGCCTATTTTCTAGATGTAGGCACATATCCCCTACTGGGGAATTTTTTTGGAGTGTTGCTGAAATGGTTATTTCATTTCGTAATTTACTTTTCCTTTCTTCCAAGAATACCCAGCCTGCAATTGGTCTTCCTGTTGTTATATATCTTTTTTAAAAAAAAAAAAGCAAGTTCTAGCATAACGGGATGAAAACATGATTTTCTTATTGTAATACATTAAGGTTCAGTTATAATAAGCAAAGAGGTTACTTCCTGCAATAGCCAAGAACATGTGGTACCTAAACTTCTCTTTCATAAATGAATGTGTGACATTGCAAAATGCATACAAGCAGCCCCAGGAGTGTCCCATAGTGTGTTCTCTACTTTGGGCATTATCCATGATCTTTGCTTTATTACACTGTGATTTAACCTACAAAATGTAAAGAAATTGGTTTAATTTTGTTGTGTGTTTCTAGAATGTGTTGTTAAAGAAATCTATTAGTGTGTTAGTTTGGGGTTCCCCAGGAAATAGACTCTGCAACAGAGATTTGCATGCAAAAAATATTAGAGATAGGACAGAGGCAGAATGTGGCCTCAAGAGGTGCGATGTGGCCTCTGGCATCCTCAGCGGGAGGCAGTGGGCAGCACACTTTGAAGCTGGGCTCAGAAGTGTGGCACCAGCAAAGTTACTGTCACATGCTGCAGCAGCAGCTTGTGATCGGCTGTACTGGATATTCAGTTGCACATCCCCACATCAATGTGCTGCCAATGATGAGGAAACTGAAATCTTAAACTAGAACTGAGGCCTCCTGACTCAGTCCAGGACTCTTTTACATCGTGCTGCTTGGTGTTTGTCTTGGAATTCAGCAGCATCATATTATACAGGGGTTATGTGCTGTGTTGTTATGTGGGTTATGTCCTGACCTCATGGTTTAAGTGGGAATAAAGATGAGTATAAGCAGTGATGAGGTCAACTCCTTGGTATATAGATACTTGCAAGAGTCAAGCTATTTTCATTCAGCATTTACCTTTGGTATAGAAATCCATATAAGTCAGTCTAATATAATCGGTGCACTTGGCCGACCTGCTGTATTGATCTCTATCATCCAGAAGGGTCTATAGTATGTAGAGGCAGAAGTTAGTATAAATGAGGATGGTACCTTGTTTGATGGTCAACCCGTGGAATCTTTGTCCCTGATAGATGCCATGATGCCTGTTGTAGTACAAACAAGACAAGCTTACAGAGATAAGCACAGCAACAGGCTGCAGCTGCTGCAGCTACACCCAACGAACAAAGATCTGCGAAAAATGGAGAAAATATAGCAAATAGGGAGGAGAATGGAGCACATACTATAGCAAATAATCATACTGATATAATGAAGTAGATGGGGATGTTGAAATTCCTCCTAATAAAGCAGTTGTGTTACAGGGCCACGAATCTGAAGTTTGCCTCTGTGCTGGAACTCTGTTAGTGATCTCTTGGCATCTGGGTTGGGAGATTCAACAGCAAGAATATGGAATCGCAGTGAAAACAGCACAAGCGCTCCCACACAGTTAATACTTAGACATTGCATACGAGGAGGAGGACAAGATGTTCCAAGCAATGAGGATGTAACATCTCTAGGTTGGAATAGTGAAGGTACACCCCTACCAACTGGTTCCTACGATGCGTTTGCCAGAATATGGACCAAAAATGGTAATCTTGCTAGCACCTCAGGGTAGCATAAAGGCCCTATATTTGCATTAAAATGGAATAAGAAAGGAAATTTCATCCTAAGTGCTGACTAGATAAAACTACAATTATTTGGGGTGCACATACTGGTGAAGCCATGCAACAGCTTCCTTTTCATTCGGCACCAGCATCAGATGTTGCCTGGCAGAGCAACAACACCTTTGCTTCTGGTAGTGCAGATATGTACATTCATGTCTATAAATTAGGCCAAGATAGACATTAAAACATCCCAGGGGCATATGAATGAAGTAAATGCTATCACATGGGACCCAACTGGCCATCTCCTGGCCTCCTGTTCTGATGACATGACTTCGAAGATATGGAGTGTGAAACAACACAATTGTGTCCATGATTTGCAAGCACATAATAAAAAAATTTATACTATTAAATGGAGTCCAGCAGGACCAGGGACAAATAATCCAAATGCCAACCTTATGTTAGCAAGTGCATCCTCTGATTCTACTGTTAGGTTATGGGATGTAGACCAAGGGATTTGCATCCATACTTTGACAAAACACCAGGACCCTGTGTACAGTGTAGCTTTCAGCCCTGATGGCAGATACCTGGCAAGCGGTTCTTTTGACAAATGTGTGCACATCTGGAACACACAGACAGATGCTCTAGTTCACAGCTATAAGGGAACAGGTAGAATTTTTGAAATTGCTTGAATGCAGCAGGAGACAAAGTTGGAGCCAGTGCATCGGATGGTTCAGTTTGTGTATTAGACCTTTGGAAATAGCACTACTAGTTGGGAACAATGGACCAACTTTGGATGGGTACATAGCCAAAATGCCTGTCCCTGACCTATGTACTGCTATAGTCTCACTTGAACCATAGCCAGTCCACTACAGCCAAATCTAACATGTATACATAGAGTGTATGTAAACAGAATTGCACCCTGAAGATGACAGAGTTTTGTCACAGCTTGCGGATTCTGTTCACCAAGTGCTGGAATCTAATCTGCTGTGTCCCTAAAATAGTATTTAGAAGTTTGGGCTATGAAAAACAGAAGAGAGAAAGAAATATGCATTATAAAAGGAGACCATACATATACCAGTTTTGGGATACTAATGACAGCCTTGTTTCTTCCCTTTGAATCAGCAGACACCAAGGATTATATTCTTTTTTTCCCTTTCCCAGTGTGCAGTTTGTATGTACAGAGAAAATGGACTTATAAAAACTTGTAGCAGTAGTTTTTCCTTGCTTTTAAATTTTGTTTTTGGTTTAGAGCATGGATGCATGAAGTAAGGAAGTGAATCAGTTTAGTTTTTTTCACCTTTTAAACAACAACAAAATTCTTAAAATACTTTTATGCATTCTTTTTTAAGAGGTAGGTGTTTGGTACATTTTATGGCTCTCAGAGCATATATTCCATTGGTGCATATTGTTAAAGAGAGAATTCGAAATTAAATGAAAACTTGACTTCGGTCATGTCAATCTGTAAGACACATCACTATTTTACGTGAGTTTTTTTATTTTCTTGTTTTTGGTGATGTGGCTTAAATACAACAACTTCTTTTTTGGGACACTTTTGCCAATTAAAGACTAGAAAGGCACAAAATTTTTTTTTTAAATACCATATATTTTTAAAATCTTCTGATGTTTTGTAGCCATAACTAAATGATGGTTAAAATGTGCACTATTGTGAAAAGGAGCAAAGTAGTTTTGGATTTTTGTGTTTGTTTGTTTTGCTTTGTTGTCTAAGAGATTAAAATGTTTCTGGATAAGGAAAAAAAGAAAGAACGTGGTCTCAAGTGAGTGCACAGGTAGCTCACATGGTGGTATGCTTCATCTAGGCTGGCTTGGATCAGGGCTACGGGACCGCCAGGCTGAGCCACCAACTCCTCATTCCTCATGTAGAGGGGACCTAACCTTGGGGTAGGCTGCTTACTCAGGGAAGGCAAGTCCTTGGGGGAACTTGGATGTAACCTGTCAGCATCCAATACCCTGGGAACCCAGGAGTATGTGGGTTTCTGATCTGAAGAGGATTCTCAGCTGGATGCTGAGCCATGAACTAAATGTCTGTGTTCAGCTCTAGAATCCACCTGCTGAATCCCTAATCCTAACAAGGGGTGGTGTTTAGAGGTGGGGCCTTTGGAATGTAATTAGATGAGACAAGGAGAGTAGAGTCTCCATTACGAGCGTCCATTTGTATGTATGTATAAAAGGAGACGTGAGCCTGGGTGTGCATACAGCAAGGAAAGGTCAGGGAAGAGCTTCCCGTCCAGAGCCTGACAATGCTGGCGCCCTGATCTCAGACTGCTATCTTCCGGAATGTTTGTGACAATCATCCAACCTATGGTACTTTGTTATAACAGGCCAAGCTTAGACACTGGATATCATAGCACACACTACAGCCAGTAAGACCCTTCTGTTAACATTGGGACGTTTCCAAAGTCTGTCCTACTCAAGTTAAATGCACAAGAGAAAAATTAGTAATGGAAGATAGAATACTTAAGACAGCATCTTTACATTTTTACTGAGTGATGTTCATTTATTCATTTAACTCTTAGAAAAGGAAAGTAGTAAACATTGTTACCTTCTAGCTCCTGTAATAAACCATGCCAGGATAGGTAGAAGGTTATTCTAATAAAAATGTAAATTAGTTGTCTGAGAGAAAACAGTCATACACCACACAACAACATTTCAGTTAATGATGGACTGTGTATGTATACGATGGTGGTCCCATAAAGGATTATAAGAGAGCTAAAAAATTCTTTCAGCTGAAAGATTTCAGCTGAAAACTTCTTGTCACTTAATGTTTCTACTCTACCTATTTGTGTTTCTATATATTTAGATACAGAATACTACTTTGTTATAATCACCTGCAATATTCACCACAGTAAAGCAACCAAGGGAAACCTGAGCAAACTCTCTAGCTTCACTTGCCTTTAGTTTCTTGCTTTTAGGTTACTGTAAAAGGCACAAACTTTGGAAGCCATACACCTATTCAATGTATTATTCTGTCCTACCGGCTTTGCTCTAGATAACACCTATGACGTTATGATGATAATGGTTACTTTTCGGGGACATGGCCACTTTACGGAGCCCACTGACCCCTTCACTTGAGCCTGTACCCGTGTACAATGGGTGAACTTTTTGAATCAGGGGAACTGAAAACCCTGTCCTTATATCATGCTAATTCTGCCATTTTCTGAATGCATATTCTATGAAGAGCCATGAAAATTGGCTACACATGCACACTGCTTTCGTTGCTTCTCCTCTGGTCCATCTTTCCTCATGCCTTAAATCGCTCTGCTTCCTTATCCCACAAACACCCCTATGCCCTCTCCTTGGCAAGTAGATTTGAAACTCACATCTCCATCTTCACACTTGGGCACCTCATGAATAAACTCTTTTTTGCAGAACTTGATGTCTCAATGATTGGCATACTGTGCAGTGGGAAGCATGGGCCTGGTTCAGTGCTGACACATGCTGCACAGGTTTGCAGCCTAGGAGCATATGACACTAGTATAGCAAGCTGTACCACCTTGGTTTATGTAAGTGTGCTCTGAGATATTTGCACAATAATAAATCCACCTACTGATATATTTCTCAAGATGTGTCTTGTCGTAGAGCAGTGCAGGAATATATTTGTTGCCTAGTGTTTCTGCAACTGTAGGATTCTTAGTTTATCTGTGTTGGCACACAAAATACCACAGACTGGGTAATGTATAAAGAACAGATATTTATTTCTCACGGTTCTGGAGACTGAATGTCCAAAGTCAAGGCACTGGCAGGTTCACTGTCTGGGGCATCTTGGCTTCCAAGACAGCGCTTAGTTGCTATGTTCTCTGAAGGAAAGAACAGCTGTTTCACATGGCAGAAGGTAGAATGGAAAGGAGACCAAATGTAGCAGGAAGCCTTTTCTTCTTTTATAAAGACTTGATCTGAGCCAGGCATGGTGGTACACGCCTGTGATCCCAGAACTTGGGAGGTGGAGGCAGGAGAATTGTCGCAAGTTCAAGGCCAGCCTGGGCTACAAAGTGAGTTCTAGGCCAGCCTGAACCGCATAGTGAGACCCTGTCTGGAAAAGACCAAAAAAAAAAAAAAAAAAAAAAGACTTAATCCCACTCGTGAATGAGGAACCCTCATGGCCTAATCACCTCTCAAATGTCCCATTTCTTAATACTATCACATTATCATGTTTCATCATACAATTAATTTTGCTGATATACTTTTGAATAATGATCACATTCCTCATAGAGAATTTGTGCCTGTACATAATATATCCTAATCTTCTTTTATTCCACAATCCCCTCGCCCCTTTCAAATTTTCTTCCCCTTCTTATTTACAAAAGCTGCCTATTTTTTTCTATCTATTCTCTTTTTTGTCCTTTTCCCTTCCTTCTCTTTTCCCACCGGCCCTTGTTCCTCTTCCATTTCAACATTTTCTTACTACTTCCCAATATCTATCCTCCATTTGGGTCCTTATGTATGCTTTGGATTTCTCACACTAGAGAAACCATTTAAACACGTGTGTCTAATTTATTTCATTTAGGAGTGTGGTCTCAGGGTTCACCCACCGAGCTACAAATGCCTTGTTTACCCTTATTTATGGTTGAGTAATACTCCATCATATTTTTTTAAAAGCCCATCATTTTTAAAAATCCATTCATTGGTTGATGGGCATTTGAATTTCCAAGGCTTAGCTATTACAAACCGTGCTGCTATAAACATGGGTTCACATATATCACTGTGCTATGATGTTTTTAATTCTTTTCGAAAGGTACCAAGAAGGGGAATAGCTGGGTCAAATGGACCTGTCGTTTTAGTTTTTTGAGCAATCTCCACGCTGATTTCCACAGAGGTTGAGCCAGTCTACACTCCCACCAGTAGTGGAAAAGGGTTCCTTTTTCCACTCAGCCCTGCCAGCATTTGTTGGTGGTTGTTCTCTTGATAATAGCCATTCTTTCTTGGGTTAGATAGGATCTCAGCATTGTTTTAACTTGAATTTTTCAAATGACCTGTGATGTTGATCACTTTTTTCATATATTTATTTGCCGTTTGTACTCTTCTTCTGAGAAATATCTATTCATCTCAGATGCCCATTCTTGGATTGTGTTTTTGAATTGGCAGGGCTTGATTTTTTTCAGCTCTTTCTATGTTCTAGATATGAGCCCTTTGATTTAGGAACACTTGGCAAAAGTTTTTTCCCACTCAGTGGGTTGTCTCTTCATTGTGTTCATTTTTTTTTTCTGTGCAAAATTTTTTTAGTAAGATGAGATCCCAGTTGTTATTCTTTGTGATGATTCCTGTGTGATTGGGGTTTTGTTCATAAAGTCTTTGCCTACACCTATGTCTCCAAGAGGTCTACCTATTCTATCTTCTTCCAGCAGATTTATTGTTTCTGTTTTAATATTAGGTCTTCAATCCATCTTGATTTCAGTTTAGTGCATGGTGATAGACATGAGTCTAGTGGTACGTGGATAGCCAGTTTTTCGAGCACCATTTATTAAAGATGCTATCTTTCTTCCAGTGAAGGTATTTGGCCCCATTTCAAAGATCAGGTTGCAGAATGTGTTTGGAGTTGTTTCTGCATCTTCTAATCTGTTCCATTGATCCTGGGTCTGTTTTTTGTGTTTTGTTTTTGCCAGTAGCATGATTTCTTGATGATAGTTATTCTTTCTGGAGTGAGATGGACTCTCAGTGTTGTTTTAATTTGCATTTCTCAAATGCCCTGTAATGTTGAACATTTTTTCATATATTTATTTACTGATTATACTTCTCCATCTGAGAAGTATAATCAGGTGCCCATTTTTGGATTGGGTATTTAAATTGGGGGTGTCTTTAATTTTTTTAGTTCTTTACATTTATAGATGTTAGTCTTTTGTCTGAAGAATAGCTGATAAAAAATTTTCCCATTCTGTGGGTTATCTCTTCATTCTGTTGGTGGTTTCTTTTGCTGTGCAAGAGCTTTTTAATATGATGTGACCCCAGTTGTTGATTCTTTGTAATGTTATCTGTGTGATCAGGATTTTGTTCATAAAGTCTTTGCATATGCCTGTATCTTTAAGTTTTTATTTATTTTATATTCCAGCAGATTAAATATTTTTCTTTTAATATTTAAAACTTTATTTCATTTCTATTTTAATTTAGTTCATGCTGAGTGATATGAGTCTAGGTTTAATCTTTAGCATGTAGAAACCCAGTTTTCCTAGCAACATTTATGAAAGAGGCTATCCTTCTTCAGTGAAGGTGTTTGGCCCCTTTGTCAAAGATAAGGTGCCTGAGTGTGCTTGGTGTTGTTTCTGCATCTTCTATTCTGTTCCACTGATCCTTGGATCTTTATTTTTGCCAGTATTGTATTGTTTTTTGTTTGTTTGGGGGTTTTGTGGGGGTTTTGTGTGTGTGTGTGTGTGTGTGTGTGTGTGGTGGTACTCTGGTTTGAACTCAGGGCCTTATGCATGCCAGGTAACCACTCTAACACTGAGCTACTTCCCCAGTCCTACGCTGTTTTTACCACACTAGTTTTGTAGTATAACTTCAAGTAAGGGATTGCAATGCCCCCTGCCTTGCCTTTTCACCCAATTTTTTTCTTTTTTGCTATTGGTTTTGATCAGTCTTATGTTAGTCTTCTTTGCACCATCTAGCCGCTGTTGGATTGCTTTTTCATGGTCTCTTACTATTTTTAAAAAGTCTTTTATTTGGTGATTGCTAACCACAAACATGTCTTCTAGGTTTGATATTCTGTCCTCACATTGGTTGATTCTGCTGCATATACTTTCAATAGAATTTTTAATTTTCTGGGTATCAGAATCTGTGTCATGGAATCCAGCTCTTTCTTATGTTGACTATTCATGTTTTCCACCACTTTCCTAAGCTCCTCTATTTTTCATCTGTATCTATTCTAGATTCACTAACCATGTCCTTCATTATGGTCATCTTCCCTTCAGTTATCTGTGAAATTATTTCTGATTTATCTCTTTCTAGAGCCTCATTGATCTGCTTTCTTGCTTTCTGTGCTACCATTTCAGAATGTTCAGCTTGTAGCTTTTGATTTCTTCCATCTCAGTGGCCCCTGGTTTTGCCTTGAGTGGTATTGGCTGATCCCAGCAAGCCTACAGTAGGAATATAGTCAGATGCTGTCAACTTCACAGAAGTTTAGGGTGATCCTAGCCCCTTGTTGTGGGGCTGGGGCCTGGGTTGTTCAGTGTACAACACTCTGGGTGTCTCTTGCCATTCTAACCTAGGCTCCCTGACCCTGGCTGGATTTCTCCAGCAGTTGTGCCCACCCAGTCACTAGAAGCCCTGAAAGGAAGCCAATCCACAGCTCTCTGAGTTCCAGGTTCAGAGGGCCCCTCCCTAAAATGAGGTCTGGCCCAGTAGTCTCTCCAGGTGTTGCTTGGACTGGAGTTACCCACCAGTTATTGTAGTTCACAGCATCCACTGTTCCATTCCACTGGTACATTTCTCCATGGAGGTCTCTGGAGTCACCTGCCTCCGCTGTGTCTCCGTGGATTCAAGCCTCCTTTCTTATACTGCAAGCCGAAAGTTAGGGAGAAAGTACAGTTTGCCACCTCCTTTTCCTGTGTTGAGATCTATCTCTTCATTTTTCCTGTGCGCTCCCGTTCTCCCTTCAGATCCTTCCTGGGTGAATCTCCCTCCCTCCTTTTTTCTTCCTCAGTGTCTGGATCCTGAATCTCAGAGAGGCTGACCCACTGCTGTTTACTACCCCAGTACCTTCCTGGATGTGTTTGGCCACAAGTGTCAACAACGGTATTTAGGAATGACACATTCAAAGGCCTTTTGTACTTTGTTCAGGATATCAAAAAGGCCACTTACAGCGCATGACTTACATTTTATAGCGAATTGCAAAAAATATGTTGATTCCAACTTTATCTTGAAAATCAAAATAAAAATGGAAAAACCATCTATTACATACTTTATATTTAACAAACTGTAGGCTATAATGGTAACTATGACCTTACTTTGAAAATGAAGAACAAATCAAGTGATTAGAATTTAGGGGTGAATTTTTGCCAATAAAACTTTATATTAGCACAAATAATACTCTTTATATTTGTACAACATAATAATGCACATTAACATTTGTCTTGGTTTTTTTGTTGTTGTTGTTGCTGAGACAAAATATCCAAAGCCTAAAATGAAGGAAAGAAAGGTTTATTTAGCTTACAGTTTGTGGAGGTTTTAGTCTATACTTGGCTGGTTTAGAGGCAGAGTGGCTCAAGGCAGGGGGCAAACTGTTTAGGGCAGCAGAGCACAACAAAAACCACAGGCAAAAAGAGCGGAATGGCTGCAAGCACCTCCTTTTCTCCCCTATATTGTAAACAGCCTATCCCCACCCAGGTGTCGTGAACCTCCCAAACAATATCCATGCCCTCCTCTTTTACAGGCTTAGGATGTTTACAAAGTAAGCACCTCGGCTTCCTGCTGAATCACTCATTAGTTAAACCTGAAGATTCCCCAAGTTGACACAATGTATCAACCATAACAACATTTTAACAATGCACGCAAGTTTTACTAACTTTTCATAAAGTCTCTGCGTCTTTTAATTTCACACATTATTTTTGGCAAACTTTTTTGCTGTGTCCTCTGGATGTTTCTATCTAGTTGTCAACATCTCCATCTCTATTTTGACGTCTGAGAGGCTTACCAGTCTTAATGTGTTCAAAATAGACCCCTTGGTTCTCACTATTGCCTATCCCCTACACCACTTCCTTTTGCTCAAGACAAATATCTAGGAATATTTTTCTCCTCCACTTGCTCAAGACAAATACCCATAAGTTACCCATCATCTGTTTTTTCTCATACATGTTACATCTAATTTATCAGCAGGTCAAACTTGCTTGGTATCTCTAAACCCGTTACTGTTTCTCTTCACCTTCCCAACTACCTCCCAGAGCCAGCGCTCCCTGAACTACTTTTACGGCTCTCTAAAGGGACTCGGAGCTCTTAACGCTCCTTTTCTCTCTCTCTCTCACCATAAACATCCTTATTTACCACTGAAAACAGCACATCAAAATTTCATTTTAGTACAATTTAAATTTTTGGAAAATCAGAAACTCCAATGATCTGTTCTAATTATCATGCCCCAGGCAAACTCCTCAATATTTTCTTTACACTCCTATTCCACAATTATTTTGCCTCAAATGCTTGATGTGTTCCATCTTATTGTCTTCTAAAACACAGAGATAGCTGATGCCTTTTGGGTCACTTCTACTCTTTCGTCCCTACAATCCCTCCACAGAGCAGCAGTGTGACTTGTTTTTTAAGAGTGATTTTTCAGTATGGATTCTTACTGGGTACTACATTTGCATGGTTCACCATCCCACACACTAAGAAAATTATGCTCAGAGAAGTCTTAGACCCTTCCTGCACTCCTCAACGCAAACTGCTGAAAAATGCTTCCATTGGTGTTTTTTAAAAGATCCTTCTTTTTTTTTTCTAGGTTTTAAAGACAAATGCAAATATATACAAATATATTTTCTCCCACCTTATTACAAAAATACGGCCTACCATATCCACTGTTCTATGTCTTGCTTTTCTTCATTTATATGTCCTAAATCTCTCCCCATACTAACATGTAAAGCTCTTCTTTGCTCATCATTAGAGCTGAATATCATGCCCTGATTTATATAATTAGGCAAGTTTCACTGAACGTGATAATTAGGTCCATTTATTACTCTTAGAAATAATGCAATAATGAATAGCTTTGTACATGTATCATTTTATACATGTTGTGGAGATGTACCTATGGCCTAGAATCACAGATACAAGATTGCAAGATCATATACTTTGATGTACTTGCCAGTTTCAAAATAAAAATTTTAGATGTAAATCTGATTGTCACATCCCTTGCTAAAAGGCCTCCAAAAACTGCCCATCCCAATCAGAATGAAAACAACAGGGGTGACCTGCAGACTCGACCAGACCCCCGAGGGCCTCGAGGGCTTGAGTGCACCTATGTTTGTTATAGCAAAATTTGAAGCAGCTATGTGCTTTCCCAATGTGAGAGCCCAAGGGAGTAAATAAACCAAAAAGTACAGTTATTGTCAGAGGGAAGATGACTGATAGGGTGGGAGAAAAATGGAGATGAGGGTGGAGAAAACTGTTTGGTTAATCGAATGTGCCATTACTTGTAAAACTGAGTAACAACAATGAAGATATCATTTTGTAATACAGCATCCATTTTTAATTCCCCAATATCTTCTCTATAATTGTGTTTTTCTTTTATTGTTTTTGAGATAACTGAGTAACAAATGTGAAGATAATATTACATAATACAGCATCCATTGTCAATTCCCTATCTTCTTTATAATTTTGTATTTCCTTATTGTTTCTGTGTTATTAGGGTTTATATTCTTTTATCTTTAAAATAAAATGAAGAAAACCGTTAGTAAGACCCACAAGATTCTCCCTTACCTGGCCCTTGTTTATCAGTGATACCACTTGTTCAAAGAAAGTCTTCAGATAAATTAAACATAGCAAAGTTTATTTGAGCTAAGAAATAATTCATGGATTGGGCAGCAGTCTGTATAGTGTCTTACTCTGCCACACAGGCAGGCTACATTTACAGCCAGAGAAAGAAATATACAGAGAAAAAAAAAACTGATTGGCTGCCCTTGGCACTTACCTTATATATGGTTGTATTTTGGCCTGTCATTGGCTAGACTTTTAGTTGCTATGACTGGCTAAGGCTTCACTACCTGTTATAAGATTATACTTTCCAATTTAGGTTACAGTCTGTTTACACATCAAGTTAGGTTACAATTTACTATGTACCCAGAAACCTTTAGGCCAAACTTAAAATTTGTGCAGAGGCAGTTTTAGACCAAATCTTAATTCAACTTAACACACTATATCTTTCCCCTTTTTACTATGAACTAAACACATGCTTTCTTGCATCGCTGTCATAGAATTCTGTACTTTTGAAGTTGGGGGATTTCACTTTGCCATGGATTTGTACTATATTTGTGTCATATTGTCAATGTGTACAAAAATCTTGTCATTAACTACAGACCTGACAAAGAAGATGATCTTAAAAGGGAGAAAATGATGGTAACGTTTGGTGGAACTTATTATTTGGGAGGATTTCATAAGCTATCATTTGATAAATAAATATTTCTACTTTACAGTGATTCTCTGTCTCCTACACCACTTCAGACTTCAAGCATTCAGATAAGAAATGTTGAGATACTGTGAACTATCTATGATTTTGTTGCATTGTGAGCAACAGTGGAGCTCAGATACATAAAGACAAAATGTTAACCTATGGAAGTGTAACATGCTCAGGGTAAGAGCACTGGGCAGGAAATGGCAAGTCCTGGCCCCTGCTACAGAATCTGCCTCAAGGTAAGCCCTGCAGCACAAGATGAGGCATTTAGCCTTTTTCTGCTTCATTCTATTTATGTGACAGGGAAGAAAAAGAAATTCATCATGATTATCAACCTTTTCACTCTCCATGAATTTCTTATATTCTCTCCCATATTTTCACATGTTTAGAAGTAATTTCCACTAAAATATATTACTTTGTGTCATTATGATTATTATTCTTTATTAACATAATTATGTTCATTGTTAATTTATCAAAAATATACAGTGTATAAAATCCAATTCTTGGTGTTATATAATCAATTACCATTGGGTGAATTGATGTAAAACCATCAAAATCAGAGAAAGCATTTTATAATTTGCATGAGTAGTTTTATCTTGTTTAATCCCTAAAAATTGGGAAGCTGTAATTTGGGAATCTCTGGACTCAATCGACTATACATTTCTTTACAAGTCTGAGAGTCAAAGTAATTTATAGTTACATTTAACCTAGTGGTTTTGGGATGGTGTTCAGGTAGTTCTGGTGATTCAAAAATTAGTGGGTCATGATCAGAAATTGGATGAGAAAGGAACGGTCTGAGAGCTCCCAAACCTTTTTTAGTCTAGAGTAACTCCACATTTTTCTGTTCTATGTATTGGTCTATACTTCAGATTTTCTTTGAAGAACAGGTCTAATCTATTTAAAATAATTTCAAAAATACATCTTAAACTCAGTTTTATAGAAGAGGATAATGAGACTTAGTAAAGGGAAACGAAATTGATCCAAGGTTACAGAGCTAGTTGATGGCAACATATTCATTTAGTCACTCAACAAATATTTGTTGACCACTGCAGAAACAAGAATTATAAATACAAGATTTTTAAGATTTTCTTGATTTTTCAGTCTTGGTTTAGAAACAATGCATGGGTAACCATGGAGTCCAATCAAAAGCATTAAGATGGAGAGATTTTGTTTTCATAGCAAAGAACTGGCGTTTATTGTACACACCAGTACTGTTTGAGGAAGATAGAAGAATATTTGCATTCTGGTAAATGAAAGAGAGATACACACAATAAGGCATCAGGAGACAGGCCGAGTTGAGTGAAGATTTTGTTTCGGTTTCAGTCTACAATGGCTGTGGGTGATTGTTACAGTATTGCTCTCACCGGCATTCGTGAGGGAGGAGCCAAGAGCTTCACTTACCCAATCTAACAGTAAGGATTTTATTTTATTTCTCAAATTAATCATGTGATTAACACCAAGCATAGAAAAACCTAGAGGAAACTGTAAGAGCTATGTTAATTTCATTTATAAGATACATTTTAAAAAAGCTAACTGATTGAATTTGTCCAGTGTAACCTATTAATAAGTTCACTGGTATTATAATGATGTACCCATGACTGGGCATCAGGTATATTCTCGTGTTTATCCAAAAGCTACAGACCCTCTAGCTTTCTGCTTGCAGACTAATTTAAACAAAGGTCATCTTTAGTAAACTTGTAAAGCTTCATTCTTTCTCAGCAACTATCAAGAGCCCCCTCCATTACAGCCATTGAGAATGCAGCAATGAACATATTAGGAAAGTTCCTGTCGACTAGAACTAGGTCTCAATTTCTAGCCCTGTGCTATTTCCACTATACTACGCAAAGTTGAAAGCATGCTCCACTGTTCTACAACTGCCTGTTATTATGGCATGTACTTAATCTCTACCTTACACATTCATTTATTCCATTTATTAAGTAGTTCTATTACTAGACTCTGCTAAATGTTGGGCATCCTGATATGAATTGGTTCTCAAGGTGCTCACTGAATTATGGGAACATATTCTTGAATACAAATTTGAAACCACAAGTATAATGGTGGGGCAAGTGCATTAAGAAATACAATGAGAAGTCTCACCCTAATTTTGTCATAAAGGCACAAAAAATACCCATGTTTCTTCTTTAAAATATTTATATTGATAAATTTTCAATTTTATGAATTTTATTATATCAAACAACGAATACTTAACAGGGAATATATCACAAAAATAAAGTACTGAATTTTTAATATTTATTGAGTGTACATTAAAAAACATCAAAAATTTCAACACCTATTGTTTTTTGTCTGACATGGAAAAAAGAACAGCACAAATAGTCTCTTATATGAATTACAATGAAAATGCCAATAGAACTTTACAAAAAAATCTTTACTTCAGTTATTGCACGCACCTAAGGCAGTCTGCACACATGCCAACAGCACATTTCATATATGCTTACACTGACAGCACATGTGTTTTGTTTCTTGGCCCTTTTATAGAAGAACATACGTTACACCTCCGTGGTCTTAATGTTTTGTCAGAAAGTTCTTATTATATTATACAGTGCACAGTTAACAGAAATGCAAAATATCAGTAAGCTAAAGTATTAAATTCTTAATATATATTATGCATTTAGAATAGACATTTTCACATTAGCTGTGTACCTGCTTACAAAACCTAAAAGATAACACCAGAAATAAATTCCTATGTGAACTACAATGAAAATACCAATAGAACTCTTTCATAAAAAAAGCTCTGCTTCAATCGTCACACTCAAGGCAGTCTTCACACATTACAACTATATGTTGTATGCAGTGCCTCACTTACACTCACAGCACATGTGCTTAGCTTTCCTTTCTGATATGGCAGTCTTGTCTGCTCTCTTCTCTTTCTGTTATGTTAGAAGCTGCCTACTGTATTGTACAACATGTACGTAGCAGGGAAATGATATATCAATAAAATAAAAATATGAAATATGTAATGAGTGCTTCAAATGACACCAACAGTTTGTTTACTTGCTTACAAAACCTAAAAGATAACATCAAAAATAAAAACCTATGTGAACTACAGTGTAAACACAAACAAAAGCCTACCATAGAAATCATCTTTGCCTCGACTGTCACACCCAAGGCAGTCTTCACACATGTTAAGTGCATGTTCCATACACAAGTATCACTTACACTGATAGCACATATGTTTTGTTTTCTTGTTCTTCCTTGTAGGGCACAGTTGACATCTTTGTTTTCTTATTGTCATGGTAGGTCTTGTGATACTGAGCCTACCTGTCACCTGTCAGCTTACCAGTGTGCTCCACAATTTTTTGTGTAGTTTCCTGGGCAGAAACATTTTGTTTTTCCTCTGCTATAAATGATCTCTTATGAGTTTTAGTCCCAATCCTCTAGGAAAATTTCTCCATGCATTTTGCACTATATATTTTCTTTGTAAACTACCAAACTACTTATGACACACATGTTTAGGATTAAGTAAAACATAACCATTAGCCAATGCTTTGTGTTTCAAGTGACATCACAGTTGCTGCATAACTCATCAACAACATCTACTCCACCTTTAGTTTTGTTGTAAAAAATATCCATCTCAGGCTTCCATTTTGTTGAAGTTTCTCTATCAATATTCCCATCATGGTGCCATGCTGACATCAGCAGTACCGGTTTGTTTTTCTTTGTCATATATGAGGCCAGTGTTATATCTTTCTGAAATCCAAAGATTGTACTATAAAATTCTCTGTTTTGAAATTGCAACATTTCATTTGGAATTTCTGCTTTGTTCCTGTGTACAGTTCCTAGATTGGTCAACTTGTGCTCTGAGAGCAAATGTAACATAAAAGACACAGTTGGTTTCCCAGTTTGAAACTGGGAAACCAATTGTCCAATGTCATATTCCAATTAGTTTGAGAGAGAGGAGCAACAAGTCTGTTCACATCATTCAGTTTATTACTATATGAATAAAGACCTGATGGCTGAGTTCCAGGATGTCTAAATTGAAAGCATTGTAAGTCTTCATGTCTACAAGGGCATAATTTTTGTGCCATATTTTGACCCATCATTTTTCCATAAGTCTTTTACATTCCTATGATTACCATAAGAAATCCCTGCTATGTACTGCAGCCCTATAATGCTTTCAGTTCAGCTAGTGAAGTGTCATCATATATACAGTTTTGAATATGGCTATTTGTCATACAGAATATTTTACTTGCATTTCAGCCTTTGTGTATTTCACAGCATCTTGTAGCATTTCATCTGCTACAATTTCCAACACTGAAGGGCAGTGTAGGCATTTTGCCAAATACATTTCATCCCTGCCAAGACCCTCATATATTCAGACCTAGTTTTAACATTGGGTTTTTCCATTTTGGTTGGATGGCCTTTTTGACTAATCAAATATGTACTTACATTGCTATTCTCTTTGTCATCTGAATCAAGGAGGCTTGCATTCCCTGTCTGTATTAGTCAATTCTTGCTCCATTTCACTGTCTTAGGAACTTTAGCTCATGGATAATGTCAAAGTCATCATCATCATCATCATCATCATCATCATATACCTGCACCACTCTTCCATTATAAAACCATGCATTTCATCATAATGGATCATTTTCATCTCCATGCATATGTAATCTGATAATTCACCTTGGACCTCCTCCTAAACTTGTAAATCTGGTTTTTTATGTGCCATTGTATTGAATTAAGCTATTTCTACTAGAAAAATTACAAGAAAACTTTTTGAAACAAATCCTGGAGTGGTGTGGGTCTACTGGACCCTCTGTGATGCTCGGGTAGACATACACCAAACCTATTACATGGAGCATCATGTCAGCGAAAATCCAGGTTTGACACTTTTGCACATGTATACACACCTTGCCTTTCATCATACCGAGTGGATAAACACATAAATTGCTTCCTATGTCCCTCAGGGAAAGGTACTGAGATGCAGAGCCTGCTACTATTAAGCTACAGTAAAAATTGATAGTAGAATATTAAGGGATGGGACTGCTGGGCCCAGTCTTATATTCAGAGAGATTAGGGCATAGATATAAAACTCAGTAACAGTTCCCTTTATTATGATATCCACAGTTGGACTTGAAAGGTTAATACAGGTTTCTCAAGAGAAACAAGGATAGTGGGAATGGAACTGGCATGTAGAAAGATATAGAGGCAAAAAGTTTGTGAGAACTATAGAAGGAATATAAACTACAAGGCACAGAAGATGCAGGAAATTGATGGAATTTCTATCTAATGGTCACACAGTCTATTTTCTTTGTGAAATAAAAGAGCATTTTTTTGAGAATTAAGCAGAAACTAGGTAGGAAATTTAAGGGGAGACTTAAAAGAACTGCTGAATGGTTTATAAAATGGGAAGGACTGGGACAAACTTAAGGAAGGGCCATCAAAAGGTTTGACAGATTATATCCTATCCATGTAATAGCAAAGCAGGCAAGGGGGAAAGATACATACTGATATGAGAAAAATCTACATGGTATAAACTGTCCAGTAGAAAAAAGCAACATGCAGAACTATGTGTTTCAAGCTACCTCCTATGTAAAAGGTGGTAAGAGAAAAATGATATTTCCTTATGTGCATAAAATGTCCTGAAAGAATGCATAAGAAAACAATAGCATTGATTGCCCACAGGGGAAGAAACTGGATGTCTAGGGAACAGGGGTTAGGGAGGAGATTTTATACTGCATACTTTTAAATTTTAGATCACAAGACTTTACTGTTTATTTTTAAATGAATGAAAATTTAAATATCTAAAGTGGTTTAAAGAGAAATTTGTAAAACAATAAAATGTAAGGACAATGTGAGGTAAAATAGCTACACTTTGACTTACAGCTATGTTCCTTAGAAAACTTGCACTTAAACCCATCTCAGGAAGACATAAAGGAAGAATTTCTTTTAATTAAGGTTCCTATTTGTGAAAGGTACCTTGGTGAATCATGGGAACCAGAGCTAGAAAAATATCTACAGAAAAATCTTGGCTCATTCTCGCAGGGTCTCTAGCCACCTGCGAGAATGTCTCTTTAGAACATTAACAACGTTGCTTTGATTACAGTATAACAGCACCTCAGAAAGGATTCTAATTACATTATGCATTTGCTGGTACAAGGTGAGTTAAAATAGAACTCTGCCCTTTAGAGTCTAGGAAGTCCAAAGGACACTAATTATTACTTAACACATTAACAAATAACAAGCAAGACTGACTTCATGTGTGGACTGTTGAATTAGATTCATTATCTTCTATTCATGTCCTTTTATCTATAAAGAAATTATCTAGGTATTTAGCAATAAGCCTATCAAATACTGCCCGTATGCAAGGTAATGTTAGGAAATGGCATAGCAGGATAACTAAACCATGGTTTCCATTGCCTGGGGCCACACAGGGCAGGAGAGAGACATAAAAAGGAAATTAGAATAAAATGTGGTATCTCAGAAAGGCATGAACAGAATTCTTTGGGAACACAGAGAGGCAGGGAGTAACTCCTGCTGGAAGCATTAGTAAGGCTTCCTTAAAGGGGAAATACCTAAACCAAGATATTTAAATGAGGTGCTCAAATTGAAGGAGAATAAGGACATTCCACCTAGGGGTGTATCTCAATGGTTAAGCACCTGCCTAATGTTTGGAAGCCTCTGGGTTTGACCCCTAGCAACACACACACACACACACACACGCACACATGCACACATGGGACATCACCAGCAAAAGGGATCTAGTGTGCAAAGCCAGTGAAGCTCAAAATAACACAGTTATATAGGTGGCACACTGACAGCTTGATCTGACTTCATCATGAGGTGTTTTCCAAGGAGTGGCATGAATCTGGCTGGAAAAGCAGGTTGGGACAAGGCTGTGAAGTAGCTCATGTACCTGGATAACAAGTTCAGACTTCATCATGTTGGCAAAATAGCATAATCTGAGTTGAAAGGCTGAGAGGTTCTACTTTGCCATCCCTAATCAAGAAAGCGGTCCTTCCATGTTCTTATTAGATGCAGAACAGTGATAAGGAGGCAGATTGCAAATTTGGTGAACCTTCCCCCTTCTTTCTATTTTTCCTCCACATTTCGTTATCCACATCTGTGACCATTCTGTCACAGACCTAGGTCACCCATTTAGTAAGCATGTACCTGTGGCAGATACTGGGTTAAGGAGTTTGTATACACTGCCATATTCAACCTTCAAACAGACTTGAGCAGTTGTGTTCTAGTCAGGGTTCTTACTAAAAGCAGGATTGCATAGCGTAAGCAGAAAAGGAATTTACAGGAAGCTTCAGGCAACTGATGGCACCCGTAGGGAGTTGGAGGACAAAATGCAGGTGAGAGCCAAGGAAAGAAGCTGAGGACAGAGTAACAATTTTCCAGAACAAGTTCTGCCACACCCCTGGATTCTCAGGCTCGCAACAGAGGCCTTGCAGACTCTCAAAGTGACCACAGTTCCTTTGCACAACTACCTCCAAGTACAGAGAGATGGGTATCAATCAGCCTTGTTCAGAGCACATACCTATGGCCTAGCTGCCAGATCACTGGCTTGCTCACCCAAATCTGCAAGCATGTTTAGCTACCAGCCAGCAGAAATGATGAACACTCAACAATATACTATTATCTCCGGCATTTTTGTAGATGATGGAATAGATTTAAATGAGATAGATTAATGACCTAAGTAACATCACTAGTCAGTGGTGGAGCCAGGACTGAAGTCCAAGTCAGTGTTTCTGCAAAGCTCATGTTGTCACATGGTTACATTGCCTACATTCTCTAAACTTTTCAGCTATATTTCACAACCATGCCCTAGGCTGGGTCCCATCACCTTGTTTGCATCACTGCTTCCTACGTGATCTCCCTGCTTTGTGCTCCCTCATGTCATTCTCTACCCAGTTGCTAAGATATTTTTCAAGTACCATCTATTTCATGCCAGCCTCTGTTCAAACATTAGTGAGTCACCCCTTCAAGAGCCTGCCCTGACTAATATCATTCCCCACTGATCACTCCCTCAGTAATCAGTCAAATAATGCTGTTGCTCTGCCATCACAGAAGTGTAATTTATACTCTACTAGCTCATACTTATTAATAGTCTCTAGCTGTTACATTTACATGTGACTTTACCCAGTTCTTAGAACCTGTCTTCTGCTGCTTTTATAGCTGTAACGACAGATAATAGCATCTAATACTGCAT
Organism: Dinomys branickii; assembly: GCA_004027595.1. NCBI lineage: Eukaryota > Metazoa > Chordata > Mammalia > Rodentia > Dinomyidae > Dinomys > Dinomys branickii. The sequence goes on from PVLD010001450.1 coordinate 60,629, forward strand.
GTCATCTTCAAATTCCAGGATCCTTCAGAGTATTTGTGTTAATATCACTGTTACCATTTGTAGAGCATGTAACATTTGCTAATTCATCACTGGCTTCCCTAAGATTACCCAATTGCTTCCTGTGATTCTCTGCCACATATGTACCATGCCCTACCAAAACTGTGTTAAAAATTGTGGACAATGATAATTTTTTCTCATGATTTGGAATTTGTTTCAGTACTGGAGATTGAACAAAAGCCCTAGATTGAACACATGCAAAGCAAATGTTCTACTCACTGAACTATAGCCCCAGCCTGAAATGCTTCATTCTTTACCCTCAGATGCTGTTAACTGAAAGATGGTAAAGGTTGTATAGCATTCTCAGAGCTCTGAGGTGAGAGGAAATAGAATTTAGAGAATGTTCCCAACTTTCAGATTAAAAATAATGAAAGTAACGTGCACGTATAGCTTAAATACAATTAGTGAACTGGCTGACCAAGTTACCAGTTTGAGGTTCCTATAAGAAGTTCCTTCTGTCTTTATATGACAGAGGGCATATTACTGGCAACTCATATAATGTTCTGCACCCTCAAAGACCTTTAGGTCACTCTTGAAGTCCAGGCCAAGAGGACAGACTGGAGAGACATAGCCATTTCATTTTCCATCTGCCTATGCCCCAGTCACCAGCTGATTTTTTTGAGAATTGTTTCTCACTTGAGTATATCATTTCAGAAAAAGTCACACCTGCACACAAAGAGCATAGCTTGGTGATCAGTTCCTCCAGTAGAATGAATAAAACCCAGAATTTATTTAAGGAATGCTCTATATTCTCTGGTTATTTCATAAGTGCCAAGAGTAAAGATATGATTTCTGTTCTAAAAGGGTTAACCTTCTACTTAGGTAGATAAATTTATTCAAGAAATAATTGGTGCATATGGGTAAAGGGCATAAATCAAGTCTCTCCTGGGCATAAGGATGACACATGGGAGAGGCTGGGGATGTGGCTCAATGGTAGAGCATTTGCCTAATGTGTGAGGCCCTGGGTTGATTCTCGACGCTTAAAGTAAAGAAAAAGAATGACACGCAGAAGTGAGTATTTGGAGCAAGAGACTTCAAAGGGCTTGACAGGAGATGAGATGCTTGGGGTAGGGCTGAGGGAGTTGGTTCTCGGTGAGACACGTCCTCCAGGCCTACGCAAATTAGCCATGACTTCCTCAGGAATATTAGTTCAGAGCTCGTTATGCCTAATCAGGAAACAGCCAGGGCCTTTGCTTTGATGGCGAAGGAAAGAAAGATGCTCACTTTTCTAGAATGTGGAAGAGGAAACTGTGTACAAACCTAAGAGCTGCTGCTTTTCATCTTGTCGCCACAAGGGGTGCCAACTGGAGGATAAATGTGTCACAGAGAGCTAGAGGGACTGCAGAAAAAGGGACCAGTGATCCGACCAAACACTGATGAACTAGCTGCTAGCTTTCCCTTAAGGATCGAACAGAATGACTTGTAACTAAAATCCTCCTGCCTGGCACAGTGTTGCTGGATCAGGTTTGAGGGTGTAGAAAGTGCGAAATGGGATTGTAGAGGGCAGCATGGACTGGACAATGAGTGCAGGTTCTGTTCTAAAGGCACGGAAAGCTCTCCGAGACTTCAGGTCATGTTAGGGAGTCACATGATCATATAGGAGCTTTAGAAAGATTAACAGCAAGCAGGACAGCTTGGAGAGAGCAAGGTAGAGGACAGTTAGGAGTCTGTCACATTTCTGCTTCCTTCACTCCATTCAAGGTAACACTACCAGCTCCTTTTTGCACCACTCTCAAAGGACATTGTCTGTTAAAAACTTAATCTATGAGCACATCACAGAGAATGTACATTCTTTAGAATTTTACAGCCTGGAAGAAAAAAATATAAGTTTTAGAAGCCTATAGATTGTTTCTGGGATTTAGTGTAGGAGCTTAAACTTTGAAGTACACTATTTGGGTGACGAGTACATTTTTCTGTTTCTTATTAGGTCTTCCGGTTTATTCTGTTCTCTACCTGAACTCTGTCCATACAGACTCCTCCTCTCTCCATTGTTTTAGAAAGTTTTTTTTTGGGGGGGGTGTATTTTTTTTCTGTTTCATCTCTAGAGACAGAATAGCAGTTGTAGAAAAAGAATAACATAAATTGTTTGGCATACAGGCTCTTTCCCCTTGGTATCTGCTTCTCTTAAGGGAAATTAACCTGATCCTAACCAATTTTACCCAAGAGAAGGCATCTTTGGCAATAAATCAAGATTTGGTCTGTTATGAACTGCCAAGTAAATTCTATTGATATAAGAAACCTGGTAAGTGATTCCTCTCTGCTCCATTTCACTGGAAACAGTTTTGCAAAGATACTAAGATTCAACCATTTTACATATTTGTTATTACTGAGCTCTGTCTTCACAGCTTGCACTGAGCTTAATGCTAGGAGCAGTATAACAAAAGAGGAAAGGTGAGTTTCTGCTTAAAAGTAGCTTCTAAAGTGAAGTCTGAGGACAGGGCATGCTTTTCCCAAAACTGTGTCAATGCATATACAGCAGCTAGTTCATCTGCAGAATGGCTATATTGTGTTGTCACTTCAGGCTTATAAAAAAATCTTTTAAAGTGTCAACAGATATATCCATAGAGTTCCAAGTGATAGTCTGCTAGCAGCCCAGTGACATTAGAATTTTGGTCATAAAGCACTGGCCCTTCAATCGAGGTCCTAGGGCAGAAACACAAGGTCATTCTTTGTTAACAGAAACCATTTATCTTCCTCCTGTGTGTAATTTTTAGTGGAAAATTAAACAAAAAGTAGGAATTTTAATGGAAAATATTATTCCCAAAAGTTGTCCTACAAGACAAATTGTCCATTCCTCAGCCAATCAACAACAGTCCTATCTGAGACTGACTGCTTCCAACTGAATAAATCATTTTTCCTAAGTGGCAATACACCTAACACATATACTTTCCATTTAATTATTCATATGGACCAACTTCATTCCCCACAGGTCCCATTTAATTCTGTCACATTTTCTAATGAACAGTGTATGATGAAAAACATTTTCAACAGCCCTGACCAAATAATTATGCACTAGGACCTCAGCATAAGCCTGTTTACTTTTAAACTAAATGCTTTCTTGCAATACCAGCTCCCCTTCTTTACTTGTGCATCATGCACTAGAGTCAGAGGTCTGTAATAACAAACTCAAAATATGAGCCGCTTTGAGCTCTGCCCTTGAGTTCACGAGAGAGCTAATCATATCCAGTACCCAGGTCACATCCTGGCACATAGCAGGCACTGAATAAATATTTTCTGGAAAAACAAAGGATGGATGGAGATAGTGCCTATGGAATGGCAAGTTAATCTGAGCTTCCTTGAGCTAAACCAAGGATATGAGATCCTTGAATGGCAGGCAAACTGAGAAGTTGGAGTTTGCATTTGTGCTTTTAGCCAACTAACACTTTTTGACAGCTGCCATGTTCTAGGAATAGTAGATCCACTCCCTTTTGACCAAGTGCACTTGGATTCCCCTGTTCCTGGGTCTTGTCGGAAGCAGACCTCATTGGCCACAGCCCTTGCTTTCCCTTCAGCCCACTTCGGGGCTGATATGTGACTGGGTCTGGGTGGCATGAAGGTTATTTAAAGAGAAAGTAGAGAAGGAGCAGAAATGAAAACACCCTTCTTTTCCTCTTCTTGTTCCCTATTTCACCTTATTATCATTTCTCCGAGGTTGGTTTCCCCTCCTACTTCATTCTATACCACTCCCCTAAATCCTCTGCTGAAAATTCCAGGAGAGTTGATTTGCCTGTGATATTGAGATAGGTTAAACCTAACTTTCATCGTTGCTGGTTGAAATGCCAAATAGCACAGTGCAGCTACTTAGGAAAATAGTTTGGTAGTTTCTTACAAAACTAGACAGTCTTAATGCAGCAGTCATCTGCCTTGGTATTTACCCAAATGAGCTGAAAATCTATGTCTGCTCAAGAGCCTACACATGGATGTTTTTAGCTACTTTATCCATTGTTGTTAAAACTTGAAAGCATCAAAAATGTCCTTCAGGAAGCAAATGGATAAATACATTGTGGTTCCTCCAGACAAGGAAAATTATTTAGCATTAAAAACAAATAAACTATCAGGACATGACACAAAACATGGATGAATCTTATATACATATTACTAAGTGAAAGAAACCAATCCAGAAGCCCATGTACTGTAATTTCAACTATAAGCCATTCTGAGAATAGTAAAACTGTGGAGACTGTGGAAATATCAATAGTTTAGAGAGACAGAGGTGGAAGGGATGATGAAAAGGTAACACAGGAATTTCAGGGTGATGAAACTGTTCTGTGAAATACTGCAGTGGTGGACACATGTCATTATACGTTTGTCCCAACCTACAGAATGTACACCACCAAGGACTCACTCTAATGTTACCTCCAGACTCTGGGTGATAATGATGTGCCAAGAAAGAGTCACTGGATTTTACAAATGCACTGCTCTGGTGGTAGAGGGGAAGGTATTTATGTGCGGAGCCAGGAAATACATGGGAACTCTCTGAACTGGGCTCAACTTTGCTGTGAACCTGCTCTAGAACAATAATGTCCATTAAAATATAGATAATGGGCTTTCCTTCAGCTCTTTGTGTGTATGGAGATATATTGTTTCATACACTGGCTGGGGTTAGAGCTAAGGAAGTGGAGAGGAAGTTTAATGCAAAAACCTAATAAAAACTCTGTCCTGGAAGCATAGGAGGAAAAGCTAGAAGCCATGCTCTGTTGCTCAGAAAAAGAGACCCTGGTCTGCTTTGAAACAGTTGCTAACAGAGTGGAACAGCAAGCAGCCTGGCCTGTTTGCAAAGTGGGAAGGACAAGAGAATGAGGGAAATGCCCTGAGAGTGGAAGCCTTGCCCTCTATTTTGCTGGTCATTCTTGCTGGCCCTTCATTATATTCTCAGGGCTATGGTTCTCAGGTTAGACTAGGTAAGGAAGGTCACTTGCAATAAAAATCTATTGGAAATACTTCATAAAATGTTCAGATTTTTCTGGGGAAAGGGGATGGGAAGGGAAGAAGGGTATTGGGGGTGTGAAAATTGTCAAAGTATGTTATATGCATGTACCAATATGTCAAAATGAAACCCATTATTCTGTATACCTAATGTGCACTAATAAAATGAAAAAAAGTTCAGATTCTTGAACCAAGTCCCTAGAAAACCAAATTTAGTGGTTCAGGCAGAGGATTCAGAAATCTGCATTTTCTAAAGTTCTGGGCATTCTGGTGTTCAGCTAGGCTTCAGAACCACAAAACCTTCTTGCTGAAGGAGCCCACATGGGTGCTGCCAGGAAGGGAATGGCAAAGGAAGAGGAAGTCAAAACAGAAGGATGTCTTCTAGTGTGCCTGGCTGTAACTAAAAGATATTCTTCTGGGGAAATATTATTCATCAGAGTAGTTCTATGCCATGGGACCATTAGTTTTTTCCTGTAGGGATTTTGTGAGTATGCCTGGGAGGCACCAAGAAAACTCACCCAAGTTTGATCTTTTTTCACATTCAGTTATTATTATGCAATAAGGTGGTTAGAACTTTATTATCAAATATCAAATCACATGAGATTTATTTGATAATGATCATCTTATTTTATAAAATGATTCAACTTCTTAATAAAATTATATAATTATACTAATCTCTGACTAGTAAATATTTGTGTCTGATTGAACCATGGACCTTACATACAAGGCATGTCCTTAACCACTGATACCCCAGTTCACCAGACTAGTCACATTTAAAGAGTATGTGTCTTTCTCTTTCATTAAATATATATAAAGTTTTTACTGTGATTTTTTTACCAAACCAATGAAATCATTTATGATTTTATATTTAATAGTCTCAAAAGTTCAACACCAGAGTTCAACACACAATTATTGAAAGAATATCGTACCTCTTATTATTTTGTTTCACACAAACTTACTACTCAAGCTACACATTACATTATATAACAGGAAAAGCATATTAGACTTCTATTGATCTTAAGACATTATCTGACTGATTAATTGTATCACATCTACATCACTGAAATCTTGACATTTAATAATGGTCTTAAAAAGATGCATTCCATTATATTTTTACAAAATTTCTGAAAATGTACATTTAAATTTATTTGAATGGAAAAACTACGTCATAACTGTTCTGACAATAAGTATGATTTACTTGATTGTTTTGACAATAGGGATTTTGATAACTAAGCTCCATAAAAATCTACAGTTCTAATATTTGGATATATGTGATAAAGTAATTTATAAAAAATTATCTTGGCAAATTTATACGTTTATTTGAATTTATACATTTTTGCTACTTTTACTTTAGCATATAAGGTTAAGCAAAGTGCCCTTAAGCGAAACAATAACAGTAAAAATAATAGTGATATGATTTTGTATACCTCTGAGAAATTGAGAAAATAAGTTACTTCAATGACTATGCAAAACAGTCAAGTGATTTCCAATAAAATAGATAGAGACCTAATAAAATTTGTCAGCCAATCATCAAAAATAGTTTTGGATAATAGACACTATCATTCACCTAGCATAGCTTTCAACACTTCTAAGTTTGCAACTAATGGCTTTTATTGTATTCACAGAGTTGTGCAACCATTACAATAAACAACTTTAGAACATTTTTATTGTTCCTGAAATAAAAATAAACCTGGTACCCCATAGCCATGGTTCTCAACTCTCATTAATCTGATTTGTCTCTATAGATTCTGGGTATTTTATATAAATGGCATCTTATAGTCTGTGATCTTTTAAGACTGGCTGATCTTGTTTAGCACATTGTTTTCAAAATTCATCCATGTATAGCATGAATTAGTATTTCATTTATTTGTACTGCAAATAATATCCTGTTGTATGGATATACTACAGCTTATCAATTGATGAACATTTGTGTACTATTAATAATGCTTCTGTGCACATTGATGCCCAGGTTTTTTTTTTTTTTTTTTTGAGACAGGGTCTCGCTGTGCAGTTAGTTCAGGCTGGCCTTGAGTCACTTTGTAGCTCAGGATGGTCTCAAACTTGCAACAATCCTCCTGCCTCAGCCTACTGAGGGCTGGGATTACAGGTGTGTGCCACCATGCACAGCTAATGCTCAAGTTTTCGTATGAATGTAATTTTCATTTTTCTTGGGTATATATCTAAAAATGAAATTACTAGATTATATGTTAACATTGTTTTACCTGTTGAAGAAATGCGATTACTTTCCAAAGAGGCTGCCCCATTTTATGCTTCCAACTGCAATGTAGAAGTGAATTCTAAGTTCTCCACATCCTTGCCAAAATTATCTATCTTTTAAAAATGGATTATAGCCATTCTTATCCTGTACATAAGTACTGTACATACTGTAGACACAGGAAACATCCTTTGTCCCAGAAGAAAGCTAGAAGACAAAACTAGAAGGCAAGGTGTGGATTCAAGTATTGGGATGGGAATTTTTACACCAACTTGGGCCCTGGGCTAGCCATTTAATAATCTAATAAAAAGGAGATTGACACTACAGGTGGTCTCTAAGCTCCCACAAATGCTTGCACGAGATACTCTGCACCACACTACGCTATGCAGTAGCCTGACAGAGGGCAACGATGATGCCCTTGCTTAGTCAAGCCTACCCTTCGGCTCCTAGCACTGGACGCCAATGGCTACAGATCTCTGGCCTCTCCAGGCCGGGAGCACAGAGGAGTGAGTGATCGGTCATTCCAGGTCAAGGAAGAGGCGGCGCCAACAAACTACAACTCCCAAAAGCCATTGGGGGTCCACTCGGTGGCCTAGCCACGGGCCTGCTGGGAGCACCAAGAGGCATCCGAGTGTCATTTCATTGTCAAGACCGTGCGCATGCTCAGTCACATCCCAACTAGCTCAGCTCCTTTCCTTCCCGCAAGCCTCTCGTTTTTCCGGCGCGCTTTAGCCGACCCACCTCTGCCCCCTTTTCTGAGAATTTGGGGAGGGCGGAGCCTCTCAAGCGCGTTCCCAGAAAAGCTTACACTAGCGTTCCAGTGTATTTAAGAGGGAAGGGACTATACATAGGGCGTGGAAAACAGGAAAGCGCATGCGCATTAGTTGTGCTGCAGGGCTCCGACAGTCCGGAGGGGCGGGGCGGAAATGGGTTGTTGGGCTGACGCACGCGTATTGACCACCAGCGCACCGCCTCCTGCTTCAGGTTTTCCCTCCTCGCTTATCGCCCTCCCGGAAGTGGAGCCGCCCTCGCGCCCACCAGCGGCCATCCTGCGGCAGGCCCCGCCCCCGGCCCCGCCCCCCAGCTCTCCGCCCCCCTCCTCGGCCTGCTGCGCCGGGTTGCAGCCCGGGTGGTGGGGTTTTGGTATTCGGAGCGGGGAGCGAGGAGTCGTTCCCCGGAGAGGTAGCTAGGCTATGATCGCCGGTCCCTGGCGTCCCGCTCCGGCCAGCCAGCTCTCCTGTGTGCTTGTGCTCGAGCGATCTCATCTGCCCGGCCCCGGGGCGCTCTTGGCTGCGGCGTCCCCGGCGCGCCCCCTTCTCCGATGGCGGCGGAGATCCAGCCCAAGCCGCTGACCCGTAAGCCCATCCTTCTGCAGCGGGTGGAGGGGTCCCAGGAGGTGGTGAACATGGCCGTGATCGTGCCCAAAGAGGAGGGCGTCATCAGCGTGTCAGAGGACAGGTACGGACTGCACCCCTCGGCCGCGAGGGAGGCGGGACGGGCCGGCGGTCCCCAGCGCGCGTCTCTGATCCGCGCGCTGCGGACGTGCTGCTCCAAGTTCATTACAGTGCGCATCCCGGTAATGCCGTGTCCGGCCGAGCGCCGCCGCCGCCGCGGGCTCCGGGAAGCGGAGACGGAACCTGGCGGCGCTCCGGCCTGTCTGCGGCCGTGTGGCCCCCGCGAGCTGGGGTGTCCCCCGGGCTAACGGTGCGGGGGACACCGGACCTCGGTCCTCCCTGGGGATCGAGCGAGAGGAGCCGCCCGGACCAGCAGGTGTGTGCGTAGGGAAGATGCTCCTAGCGCCTCTGCAAGATAACTAAGCACTTTGGGGCCCTCTGGTATAGTTTTTAGGTACCCAAACTGAGAAAACAAATGCCACTGCCTTCTTCCAGACATTCCCACCTAATCCATGTATTTCAGAGGTCTTACTCTGAGTTCAGAGAATACTCCAGTTATGAAGAGTGAGTAACTTCGGGCTTCGGTGTGGTACCATCTCTTTTTTCCCCTTATCTCTTAGAGCTCAGGAAGCGCCTGAGAACTTGGAAGGTACCACTGCTGCAAATAGCTGTTGGAGTTCCTTCCCTTTGCTAGCTTCCTTTCTTTTTGCTTAATTTTGCTTAATTTGCAGAAGTGAAGCTAGTTTTTTAAAAAATCTTTGATAGTCTCCCTTGCATTGCGTTTTCATTCCAGCTTTATGCCCTTTAATATGCAGAAATAAGGCTGAGGAAGGTAATTTCCAGAGGAATGCTGCTTAATTATTATGTGCTTAGAGTTGTTCCTTTGATAATATCTATAAACGATTCTACAAAGAGTACTACTGTATGACAGGGACGTTTACCTTGAAGAGTAGGCAGGTTTATGTTTGTTTTTTAAAACACTGTTTAAGTACAAATCATACAGGGGTGGAGAATTTTCTTCCACAGTGACTCCTAAAATTGCAGAAGTAAAGAAGCAAAGTGTTACTGTTTTTGTGTTCGTGTCAGATTTTGTCTATAATGTGACCTCAAAATTTTTGTTTGGTAGGTTAATTCATATGATAGGTTCTCCCAGAGTATCTAGGATGAGTATACTACACACATTATACTCCTGTGTACACAGTGTTGGATGCAGACGGCTCCAGATCATTTCCCGTGCAGATCCCCTAGAAAACACTGTAATCATACACTACTGGCAGGCAGTCTGCAGTGAACGGAAAAAATATGGCTGAAGTACAATGTATGGTCAGGAGCCTTTTGAATTCACAAAGAAGTCTTATGACAGTATTTAATTTTTCCATAGAGGCAAAACCCTATTAAGAGGTACTAGAAATTCTCTGTCACAGAATTATTTTTATGGACTACATTCTATAAAATACACTAAAGGAACAAATTAATAGATGGATGTGTCATGTTCTCACTCTAACTACTGAAGGTTAAAGTGGTCAATTCTAAACCAGGAAATTAATAAATTCAATGAATCAAAAGAAGGAGAAACTCCTCTAATTTGGGTTTTGAAATTTTCTTTCTTTCTTTTTTTTTGTGTGTGTTTTTGAAACAGGGTTTCACTCTGCAGTTCAGGCTGGTCTTGAACTGATTTTGTAGCCCATGCTCGCTTCGGGCTCACAGTGATCCTCCTGCCTCAGCCTCCCAAGTGCTGGGATTACAGGCATGTGTCACCAAGCCTAGCAGTTTTGAAACTTCTACCTCCCATTTCACTGCATTTCTCCTGAAGGACACAGCTCTGTTTCCCAGTGTTTGGAACTAAAGTTCTATATAGAAAAGAAACTGAAGATAATCTCATTTGGCGGTACTGGGGATCGAACTCAGGACCCTGTGCTTGCTAGGCAGGCACTTATTCCACTGAGCTATATCCCCAGCCCAGATAATCTCATTTGGACAAAAGAAACTGTATTTAGCTATATTTTCATTTTCCTAGTTTGCAATGTAAAATAGAAATTATTCTATCATAGAGTTACTGCTACATAAAGCCCGGAGAAAAATTAAGATTATTCTTTCCATATGTTTTTACTCAGATTGACAAATCTGTACTTCTTTGGGTTGGGTACTCAAACATGACAATTATAATTTAGAGCTTAGTTTTGGTTATAGTTTTCACATAAGAAAGAATTGATTTGTATTCTTGCTTTTCAAAATCTAGTGTTAACGTTACTTGGTATAATGCTAAAGATACGAAGATAGAGTATTGATTTTCATCAAAACCTGCAAAGCTGTTACCATTCACTGCTTTGGCTGATAACTAATAGATCTTTGATCCTCAAGTATAATAAGGTCAAGTCACAAATAATGTCCTACACCTGAACAGCAGTGTTCTATAAGTTCTTATGAAATCCTAGTTTCTCTTTTAGACCTCAGGCTCCTAATAACTTTTATATGTACCTTTGAAGATATTTAACCTTTTTTATTCTAAGCAGTATTGTAGACACTGTGTCTGTTTTACCTTCTGCGAGTTCTCTGTGGGAACTGTGTGTGTCTGATTGTCTGTAGCGTCTGCAAATCCTGTCATAGTATCTGGCACCTAGGAGTCCCACTGCAAACATTTGTTGGTTCAGTGACTGATCTAGTTCTTTTGTTTGTTTTTCTATCATCTTAACTATTGCGGACATTTAACTGATACTTGTTGAATGAGCATTTTGATAACCTCTGAAAGCCTTCGGTGAACAAAAGTGCATCTGTGGGAAAAATTTTGTATTAGGTGACTTTAAGGTTCCTTAAAACTGAAAGCCAATACATCGTTTTATTCATTTCAAAAACATTTGAATTTCTTTTGTGTTCCAGTCACGCATATATGGGACAGTAATGGAAATGACAGTCCTTTAAATGCGCTTATAGTTTAGCGGGAAAAGTATCAGAAGAATATTGTTTAATAAAAGATTCACTATCTTTAAGTTGCAATATTGAAGCATTTTCAGATGGGGAGGAATGGCTGGATTCCACCACCCCTTTTGTCCTCCGGAATTTACTTTCTTTTGGATTACCACTTTCACCCTCCTGCTGCCTTGATGATGGAATCACAGTATTCAAATCATCAAGCCTATGCGGGGGATAAAAACCCTTGCTTTCAAGTTTGCTGTGGCACAGTTAGGACAACGTGAAACATTATTTCATATCAGAGTACGAAGCATAAGACCATATAAGAAGTATAAAAGCAACCTGATTAAGAGAGGATTTCTGGTGCTGCCGTAACATAGAGCCTGTCCTCAGAACTCTGGCTTTTCCTGGGTCAGCTCCGTTGATAGCTAGGTTGTGTCCTCAAAGGGCACAGCGGACAGACTTCACAACTTTGGGTTCCTTATTTCTTACATTCTTTTTGGACTGTCTTTGCCGAGTGAATGCCATTTTAGCATTTCTTGCTTAAGAGTTTAATCTCTGAAATCTCTGCTCTGTTTTGGTCAAAACTTATGTTTCCCAGGGCTCCCATGTTAAGTGGCAGCCTCTTAAGTAATGAAACTGGCAGGGACCTCTCTCCAGATAGGGCCCAGATCCAGGTAGACCTTCACCTTCGTAAGTTCTTTATACACGTATCTTAACACAAGACGGCAATCTTACATTCACACAGTTTCAGTACCTAGGTAGTTTCCTATTAGACAGTGGTAGGAGGTGGTTCCCTTTCTTGGAGTGAACAGTGAGCTAAAGACAGGTATAAACATTGTTATCTAGGATTGCCCAAAAATCTCTCTGCTTGTAGTGGTTAGAGCAGACCAGCAGATTTTCCTCCGATGGGTCTTGGAGCATCAGTAGGAGTTCATGTGAGAAAGCTGGGGTAGAAGAAAGAGAATCCAGGGAAGCACCGGAAACCCCCACGTGCTGAGGTGTGCTAGAATGACTGTGTTAAGCGTGTAGGTTCTGGAGCTGGCCTATGTTAGCTTTAGAACCTCTCCCTCAGGTGTTGTCACATTTTGAGGGATTTGGAAAATTACTGTCTCCAGGGAAGTAACTGAGGGCGCAAATTATTGAAGCCTCTGTGTGCAGGAATTAAGAACTCTTCTTGTGGATAAAAACGTCTTGAGTCCTGTAAAGGGGGAAAGACCGAAAGAGAGAGAGAACCCTGGGGGAGTTAGGTTATGGGGAAGGGGCCTTACAGTTTGACTAATTAGAATCACATTTTTTTTTTCTGGGGATTGAGCTCAGGAACGGTCTACCGCTGAGCTACATCCCTAGGCCTTTAAATTTTTTTTTTTTTTTTTTTTTTTTTTTTTTTTTGCGTTGCCTAGGCAAGACTTGAACTTGGAATCCTCCTTTCTAGGCTCCTAAAGTACTGGAATTATAGGTGTGCACCACCACACCCAGCTGTGAATCAAAGTATTGCAGCATGCTTGACTGTGTGCTCTGTAAGTCCTGAGAGCTGATCCATGCTGCGGGTAAAAGGGGATCAGATTTTTAGCCCAGTGAAAAGAGATCTGCTGGTCAGCCCTAGTGCAGAGAGTTATGTTGCTCCAATGCAGCATATGCTCCTTGAATGAATGAAGCAATGGCTATTTGAACTGGAATATCCTGAGGAGACTGTGAGGTTCCCTGAGCAGAGATTTAAGTTGAACCCAGAGAAGTTTAGTAGCTGCCAATACAATGTGAGAATGGGATGGGACAAGAGAGAAGCTGGATTTTTCCCACGTCTAAGACCCTCTTTCCCCATCAGAATTAGCCTGATTTTAAGTGGTCATGACTACTTGTGTGATTGAAAAGATGTTAAAAATTAATTTTATCTCCTGAATCCTCATACTGTTTACTGTTCTTTTCATTGTGAAGTTGTAATTAGTTCTCTGCTTCAGCTATTAATATAACTAATTCAGCTAATAATGTAATTAAATTATTTTTGAATATATTTTTGTTAGTGCTTATTAATTTTTTTTTTTTTTTGCGGTACCAGAGATCGAACTCAGGACCTTGCACTTGCCAGGCAGGCGCTTATTCCACTGAGCTATATCCCCAGCCCCAGTGCTTATTAATTTTACAAAATCCTGGATTTCAATGTGATCTTTTCACTAATGAATGCTTTTGTCGTATCTGTCCCTGCTATTGACCCCCATTACACTTGTCCTCCCTTACTTCCTGCCTTTTGTCTGCTGGCTGCCTTCTGCTTCCAGCTTGTCTTCTGAGATTGCGTGAATGAGGGGAAGCATGTAATACTTGTCGTTCTGAGTCTGGCTTTTTTGATTAACATGAGCTCCAGTTCCGTCCATTTTCCTGCCAATGACATAATTTAGTTTTTCTTCATAGCTAAATAGTATTCCATTGTGTATATATACCATCTAGGCTACTAGTTTCATATCTTGGCTATTTTGATTTTTTTTTAAAAGAACAAAAACAAAGACAAAAAGAAAACAACACAAAAATAATAAAAACATAATTTCAAAACAAGATGATAGAGAATTCACAGTGGTGGTTGTATTACACATTGTTATCTTCAAAGTAGTTGTTCAGATTACCAGATATAGGTATGCAAGATGGATCAAACAATTAAACATAAACTGTTCCTTTCAATAAACCAATAGAAATCAGTAGTACTAATATTTTAGCTATCTTGTGTGTTTGTGTGTGGGGGTTCCCTTTCTTTCTTTTCTCCCTTCCCTCATCCCAGTTGTTCTTTCCTTTTGAGCAGTTTCTTACCCTTTCACAGTGTCTATTGTACCTTTCAGATTTTATTTACTCTTTCAGGTTCTTACACTAGGGAGACAATATGATGTTTATACATGCGGGTCTGATTTGTTTCACTTATGGGTATGGTCTCTAGTTGCATCCATTTACCTATAAAAGCCTCCAGTTTGTTTATCTTTTTTCATAGCTGAATAATACTCCATTGTATAAAAATACCACATCTTTTTTATCCATTCCTCAGTTGATGGGCATTTAGGCTGTTTCCAAGATTTTTCTGTGACAAATTGTGCTGCTATAAACATAGGTGCACATATATTGCTGCGGTATGCTTTTAATTCTTCTGGGAAAATACCCAGAAGGGGAGTAGCTGAGTTAAATGGGACCTTTGATCCTAATTGATTGAGGAGTCTCCAGATTGCTTTCCAAAGGGGTTGCCACCAAGTGGTTGCCACCAGTCTATACTCCCAACAGTGGAAGAGTTCCTTTTTCGCCACAGCCCTTATAGCATTTGTTGTTGGTTGATCTCTTGATGACAGCCATTCTTACTGGGGTGAGATGGAATCTCAGTGTTGTTTTAATTTGCATCTCTCTAGTGAACCAATGATGTTGAACATTTTTTCATGTATTTATTTGCCATTTGTATTTCTTCATCTGAGAAGTATGTATTCATCTCAGATTCCCATTTTTGGATTGAGTCTTTGAATTTAGGGGGATCTGATTTTTTTCAGTTTTTTGTATGTTCTAGATATAAATCCTTTGCTGAGGGACAGTTAGCTAAAATGTTTTCCCACTCTGTGGGTTGTCTTTTCACTCTATTGGTGATTTCTTTTGATATGCGAAAGCTTTTTAATAAGATGAGATTCCAGTTGTTGATTCTTTGAAGTGTTTCCCATGCAGTTTGGGTTTTGTTCATGAAGTCTATGCCTACCACTGTCTTCAAGATTTCTACCTACTTTCTCTTCCAGTAGATTTAGTGTTTCTGTTTCAATATTTAGATCTTTGATCTGTTTTGACTTTAGTGCATAGTGATAGACGTGGGTCTAGTGTTAGGTTTTGGCATGTACAGAGCCAGATTTTCCAGCACCATTTATTAAAGAGGCTGTCTTTCTCCCAGCGAACATGTTTGACCCCTTTGTTAAAGATAAGGTGACTGAGTTTGTTTGTAGTTGTGTCCACATCTTCTAATCTGTTCCACTGGTCTGCAGGTCTATTTTTTGCCAGTACTATGCTGATTTTATCACAGTAGCTTTGTAGTATAATTTCAACTCAGAGATTATAATGCCTCCTGACTTGTCTTTGTTGCCCAGGATTGCCTTTGCTATTCTAGGTCTCTTCTGGTTCCAGATGAATTTTAGGAATGTTTTCTCTAAATCTATGAGGTATGCTAATGATATTTTGATCAGGATTGCATTAAATCTGTATAACAATTTTGGAAATATGGCTATTTTCCCTATGTTTGTTCTTCCTATCCATTAGCAAGGGATATCATTCCATTTTCTGACATTTTTGATGTTATACTTCCTTTGTTAGATTGATTCCTAAGTATTTCATTTCTTTGGGCTATTTTGATTTATGTCCCAGTAACTGTGACTACATTTGCATCATTTTCTTATAAGGAATACAAATCAAAAATTTACCCACAATGCAGGCATATTTAGGAAAGTTGAAGATTTAGAGGTACGGAGTAAGGTCTCTGAAGTAAACAAAACTGAAAACCAAGATTTAAGTATGAAGTCTCTATTAATGGCATTAAATTAATAAACTTCCAGCTGTGTACTTGAGACTTATCACTTGGCAGTAGTCATTGCTGGTTTCAAGGTCCTAAAAAAGGTATTTACCCTGTATGAATGTTGAATCTTAGACATTTACTCTGAATTCAACACATGCCAGCAAATCTGTCTGGAAACCGGATGCCTGTGTGCTGCTAAAGGTCAGAAACAAGCTCAGTTTTGAAGGAATGATCGCTGTGGGAAAGCTTGTTTTATGAGGCTCCCAAGAGGACAGTCAGCTTCAAGTGACCCCCAACTCGTAATGACTCGGAATTTCCTACTTCTGTTTTGTTAACCCATATTCTGTGCAGGACCTCTTAGATTGTAAGCAGTGTAAATTCAAGGTTGTATATTGCAACCTTAGGGAAATGTCAGCTGATAACCCTGACATTCCTTCTGTGAGTGGTTCCCAGATGATGACCTACAGACCAGCTGTCTGGTACCTCAGGGGTTACTGAACTTTGAAAAAGAATAGGGCAAAAGCATAGGAAGCACATTGAACAGGAGATTTAAGTAGCTGGAAGAGACTTGAGAAGGGTGAGCTTGTCTAAGCAAACAAAATCAAAACTTTTAAAAAAAGGAATTCTGGTTTTTCACTTGCTCAACGCTTTTCCCTGGCTGCTGTCATTTTGCATTTGGCTTTGAGAGAGAAATGATTTTTTTGCTTGTTATGAGAGTCAAGATACCAATGATACCAAGATGTACCATTAAAAAAAAGTTTGGGGGAAATTAAAAACACTTTGTGGCCTTTAGAAATCAACAAGCAAATTATCATCTAAGACTAGAGTCTTGGATAAGTAATCTGCTGAAGTGGGACGCTGAGTTACCTGAACTGTATTACCTAATTACCTAAAAAGAAAATGGCCATCAGGCCATGCTTTTCTTCTCAGCTCCAGCATCAGAACAGAAAGAGCCGGGAAGAGGCAACCCTCTTGTTTCTCCATGGATAGGTCTTGCAAGGCGAGTGCCACAGTTCACACAGAAGTTCTGTAACAGAGGAATAACAACTTCCCAGTTTCAACAAGCGGTCTCATCAGTGACCTTTTTTTTTATTTTTAAAGAGGGTTGGTGGGCGGATGTTATCCAAACTCATTTAGTAATTAGCAGAAAACTAGTTCAGAGGTGTGAGAAACTAAGCAGTGAGACCCAAAGAGGAAAAAAAAGTCATTTGCTTGTCCTTGGCAGGGAGACTTGCTTTGTGTTCTTGTGCCTTTAATTTTAAGTTTCTGGAAAAGAACTGGGAATGGAGTCCGATCACAGCCAGCTCCTCTGCACTGACCTTGGTATTTGCTAGAGTATTTTATGGCTCCAAAGCCTCAGTTTCATCTGACAAAAAAGGAACTTGGACTTTTTAGTACTTTGATAAGCGTGAAGTCCTTGTCTCTGCATCATCCCCAGATCTCCATCAGAACATGGAAAAACCAGCATGCTCGTGTGCAACTGTCCGTGTTTCACGGCACAGCTATAAAGTGGTGCTTCCCGAGCCCTTGGATGGCAGTGCTTACTGACGCCCGGCTGAAATCTTCCAGAAGTATTCGTTCTGTATTGGTGCCTAATAACGCTGTTCAACTGGATTCACCACATTCCTGTCTCCAGCTGAATCTTTTAGTTTCATCTGTGCACTGAACAGTTTAGTTCTGGTGGTTTCCTAGCACCCACATGAAGGCTTGGGCTGTCAGAGTAATCTTTGGAAACTTCCACCTAGCAAATCATAAGAAATAGGTTTAGCATTACTCCTTAAGACTCACATTGTCTCACATACACAAATACATAACTGAAACAAAACTTGAAATGATCTCCTTTCTTGCGACACACGCACTGATATTGACTGATCTGTTGTAACCTAAAATCATGGTATGAACATTTCAGTTAATTTCATGACACTCAGAGGCTGGGAACAACAGTTGGAAATACAGTGCTTCGGTGGAGCTGTTTTCTAGGAGATAGAAATGTACTTGAACTTGGTGACGTACACACTGCCAACAAGTCACCCCTGGCTGGCCTGCCTTTCTGAAATTCCCGCTGTGGCTATGGAATTGATCCCGTCTGATTGGAAGCTTTCATATCAGGATATAGCTGTTCTAAACCCTGTCAGCCCAGAGCCAGGGTTCACAAAAACTTACTAGTGCAGCAGACAGCAGCTGTGTGAGAGGCTACATTTTGGCTGCTTGTGATATGTTCCTTTATTATTGAGTTAGGATTCATTTAAATTAAGAAAGTTGCTAAACTCTATATGCTTTTAATTTTTTTTTAAAGCTGGGCAGGTGTACCTATAATATAGAGCTATTTGGAGATTTTAAGCATTTTCCATTAATTAGTAAATTTTTTATTTTCCAATTTCTAAGGATCAACTTTGTTAGTAATCATAATAATCTCTGGAGTATGTTTACATTTTAAATAAAGACAATATAATGACAGCAAATAGCACCATGACTGTTAGTATTATAATTCCCTTCTAGCAGTAAAGCTGCTTTCAAAATTGTGTTTGTGATCACACACCTTCATATTCTCTCCCCCAGTGAAAATTGTGCCTGTGGCTACCTTGCCTTTCGCCATCATCTTACTAATTATTTAAGTTTGGAGCGCATGTACTCGGCCCTGTACCTTCCATCATGCGCAAGACATACCCTGCTCTCGGGTACGGATAATATGGTGGATTGTCATCATTTATCCATCCCCTGTTGCCTAGTTACATTCTTTTTAATTTTTGGTTTTATAAATGTTACAATCTACATTGTTTATGTATACAAGCATACAAGTGCCCTTCCCTTGGTTTTCAATTTTTCCCTTTTTTCCTTTTCTTTAAATTCACTGTGTAGCCCAGGCTGGCTTCATACTTGTGGTCTCAGCCCCCTTGATTGCTGGGATTACAGGTGTGCGCCACCATGCCTGGCAAGTTACTTCTTTCGGAAAAATTTTAACAAGATGATTGCCATATTGCTGGACTAAAGGTTTATGTCACTATGAAAGATTTCTAGTGACAGATGGCCTTACAATATTAGTTTTGCCACATTTGACCAGACATCCAGACATGGACATTAGTATTTTAAATTCTTTTTTATAATTTGCTGGCTAAATGGTGGCATTTCACTGATGCTTAATTTCTATTTTCTGGCTATTGGATGTTTTTCTATTTGTTTGTTTACTAGTTATTTTTCCTTTTGTGAATTGTCTATTCCTGTCCTTTGTCATTTTTCCATTGAAGTTTCCTGGTTCTTCTTTGTTTTTCTTTCTTTTTTTTTTTTTTTTTTTTTTGCGGTACTAGGGATCGAACTCAGGACCTTGTGCTTGCCAGGCAAGCACTTATTCCACTGAGCTATATCCCCAGCCCAGATAGACATCTTATGCTTCATTATTTGCCTTTCAAGTTTTACATAGAAAATACTACTTTTTAGTGATTTATCATTTTTAATTGTTGAAATTTGTTGCATCAGTCCTAATCTTTAAAAGAATCCTTTCCCCAAAGATTCACTGAATATTCATTTTTCTTTCATTATAGTAATTTGATAAAAAAACTTTTATTTATTTGCAATATAGTTCCTCAGATAATATAGATTAAGGAGTATAAATTGATTTTCCTGAAATTTACTTTTGAGTATTTCAACTTATTGAGTGGTTCTTTTTCCTTTGTGGTACAGGTGGGAATTGAACCCAGGGCCTCCTACTTGGTACTAAGCACTTGGTAGTTAAGCACTCAGTTACATCCCAGCCCTTTATTTGAATAGTTCTTTTGTTTTCCTTTATATTTAGTTTTGAAACTGCCTTTATCATAAAAACAAATTCTCATTATCAGCAGGACCCACCTGCCCTATATTGTGTCTTAAGGATTTCTTCAGCTCTTTTCATATTAATTCTGCACTCTGAATTCCTATAGCTGAGTTATTCTTGACTGTTTGCCATTATGTGTCTGCAGTAATAACCCAGATCTCTCTGACCTGGTCAGTGAGTTAATGGGAAGGAAATCATTTGACTGCAGATATTGGCTGTTTCCCAAACTTTATGATTTCATAGTCCCAGTGTCTACATCTGCAAATCCGCACTACTGATTCCTCCTGAGGTTTGGGGAGGTTCACATGAGATGAGCCTGTACTACCTGGAACATAGATGTGCTCAGTAAAAGTTTATTTTTTGTGACATCAGCACACCTTTGGGTAGCCAAGCATTTCGTTGCTGTGGTTCCACGGAGGCTTCCCCGTTTGGAGTCACCTTAGATGCCCCAAGATCGGGCTGTTGACGATCTTGTTTGTTTTTATCAAGTCCCCAGCTCTTCCTCCCTTGTGGATTGGTATGTAGGGTAGCTCTGTTGTCCTTCATCACCATCCCCAGAGTTGCCTTGTGGATGTCAGTGGCCAGGGGCCACTGCGTTCTCCTTCGCAGGCCTCTCTGTCTCCATGTGCCATCTTGTCCTGAAGTGGTCTCCTTTGTCCCCACTGGTCTCCTGGATGGAAGAGAGGAAGAAAGCTCTAACTGAACCTGGATGTTATGAACTGGCAGCTAGTAGGCTGAAGGCTGCCTTCAGATTTTAGAGTGGTTCACTCTAGAAGTTTTGGATTTCTCAGCAAGGTTTGAAAATTGAGACTTTACATAAAAATCCAGGTTGCCAGCTTCTCTTTAAAAATGGAAAGATGTAGTAGTGCCATGCTCTGTCTTGGACTTAACTAGGAAGCCCAGCTGGCCTCATACTCCCAGTGATCCTCGTGCTTCAGCCTCCTGAGGGCTGGGATTACAGGCGTGTGCAATTTTTGTTTAAAATGTTCTCCCTTACTCTTTCAGAAAAATATCTATCAGTGTCAGTATTGAACCTTGAACTGTATATGCACGAAGTTGTTGATTCATCAATAAATGAACAGAAGGTTCATTTCTTAGCTTGCCAAGTAGTGAATAGTTTCTAATTGTCACAGACATTTTCCTAAGTATATTGAGTTCTAATTGAAATTTTTATATTTGAAATAGGCTCTTCTGGATGTCTTAATCTAAATAATTACTGAGAAATTCTACTCAGTCCTAAGGACTGAACTTGAAGGCTTGAAGCAGTGGACAGTTTTTGTATCGCACAGATACCAAGTTTGACCTCTTAGGGAAGCTGCCATAGTCAGCATTTTAAGTGTTCAACATTGCTCATTTCTGCTTTTTCAAAACTTTTACTTAAGCCAGGAGTGGGGGCACATGCCTTAATCCCAGCACTCGGAAGGCTGAGGCAGGAGGATCGTTGCAAGTTCGAGGCCAGCCTGGGCTACAAAGTGAGTTCAAGAGCAGCCTGAACTGCATAGTGAGACCCTGTCTCAAAAAGACAAAATAACAACAACAACAACAAACTTTTACTTAGAAAGTCAGTCAGTTGGTTTAGTTGCCTCACGGTCTATACTTACATATGTGGAAACATTGGAGGTTGAGGGTGTTGATGAGTCTGCGTGGGACTTGTAGAGAGAATAGGATCAAAATGCCAGCAATGCTCAGCTACTTGAAAGGGAATATACTAGGAGAATCCAGCAATTTGAGAATTAAGTAATCATAGCACAAAGGAAGCCAGGTTTTAAAATTTTTAAAACTTAGTACTTGGTAGTTCATTTAGCATGGGTACTAATTAATCTCTACCATAACTGAAGTCCTGAATATTTGAATGAAAAATAGCAGGTAAAAACTGTGCCAGCAGTTATATCTAGAAAATAAATAACCATGCTTTTAAGCTAATAGTACATGCACATATAAAATTCAGAAGGCTCTGCTGAGAAAAGTTCAGCTTCCTCCCACTTGTTGGTTTTAAGATTTTGTGAAAGGAGAACTACTGGGATTTGCCATGCTCTGAAATGTGCCCTGACAGGGATCTCTGTGGACATTCCTGCTTTCAGCTGTAAATGTCCTGCTTGTAAAACTGCCCTCGGGCTTAGCAAGGCTTGGTAGAGGTCACCCGTCAGTAACGACTTCCCCTCCTCCTTCCTCTTTGCCCTCGCCCATTCTTCCTCTTTCTCTTCCCTCCTGCCCTTGCTGTCCTCCTTTCTCATCTCCTCCTCGCTGCGTTCCCTCTGCACACTCTTCCTGTGCTTATGAAAGCGCTGCCTCACATGCCTGGAAATTACTTATCTTTTGCCCTTGTGTCCTTGTCACCGTATCTCTTAAGTCTTCTAGCTTGGGGCTAACAACACAGTTGCCAGCGTTGCAGTAGGTTGTGTTAGGTCATGGTGAGGGAGGAAGTCCCTCTGTAAACCGACTGTCCTCAAATGCTCAGTGATGATGGAATCATAGGGTCTGGCAGAATCTAAGTAGCAGGATCCAAGGTCAGGGATGCGTAGCCTTAGGAACAGGACTAAAGACTGTAGGGGCAGAGAACGCGCTCACTGGGTGCCCAATGTCTTCTTTATTCCTTTCTCTTGGTGGCACTGACTTCCTGTGTCTTTCTTAGTCCACATGGTAGAAGCAGGCCACCCGCTGCTTTGGAACTGTACCTGACACTGCAGATAAACAGGGAGAGATTGACGTGAAGTTCCAGAATTCCGTGGAAGGGACTTAGTGGGCCAGTGGGTCAGCTCTGCACTGTTGGATTGCGGTCAGAGATGGAAGCCAGTTGCAGGAGTATGACTGTCTCTGCCGCCGCCTGTGCAGGGGAGAGCAGGGAAGGATATAGGGGATCAACAGTGCTGTGGTAATTTATAGCATTTACTGACAAGTTTTCCAGTTAGCAAAGCCATTTATATACAAGTGGCTTCCTCCCCTTAGACATTTCTGTGCATTTTGTCCACTGAAAGGTCATTCCCTGGGTATGTTGAGAGAAGCATGTCATTATGATCCGGCCTCTGCCAGACTCGTAAGGAGAGTCCACTTTCATAGTTAGGAATCAGACTACATCCTGATTTTTAGTTAAGAAAAAGAAGCATCCCCAAAACCTGAGAAGAGGGGAGCTAATGAGCTTGTAGGGCAACTCCTGGAACCCGAGGACAGAGGAAGTGCAGCGGGCCCCAGTGAAGGCCGCTTCTTGGGAACAGGAGACGTGGAGACCGTGCGGAGCGGGACTCTACAACACGGCAGCTGCACCACATGTGGCCGTTTAGGGTTAAATGGTTAGAAATTGACAGTTATTGGGGAAGTTATTTCTGTATTAGCTTTCCGGTCGCTGGGGCAAGATACGAGACAAACACAACTTGAAGAGGAGAGGTTGATCTCAATGACGTACCAGGTCTGGTGTTTATTACATTTTGGGAAACAAAGTAAACACTTCATAGCTGTGGAATAATCCAGAAACTGTTTTAAAGTAGCAGTGAGGAAAGTGTACCTTTCACAATGGAGATGATATTTGACCTTCTGTTAACAAGTGTATTAATAGGTACGAACAGGAAGGCTTACAACTGCAATATTGTACTGAGGTAAATAGAACCTCTCTGTACTGTATTTGGAATCCTATTGGTTTAAAAATTGCAAATGTGGTAAGTACTAGAATGGATAGTTACTATTTTTCTGCTTTTTAACTTAATTATGTATTTTATATGGTAAAAATGAAGAAACATTTGGTATGATTTATAATACCTACCTATATAACCAAGTAATATTATTTCACCATTGAATTCTAGAGGTTGTTAGTTTCTTTCTCCCGGAATGGACAAGATAATTTACCTTGTTCTGATAAGCTGCAGCAGAAAGCAATATCCTCTCCGCGCCAATGATCATTTATTCAGTGACCTGAAGTCTATGAAATGTAACTGAAAGCAAGAAAGTAAGCAAAAATAACCTTTAGCATCCAGAATGCATAAAAACTACTACAATTTACATACTTTGCTTCTAGAAACACCCTTCAGAAACCTGCTTATATACTAATATATTGTAATATATACTAATATATTGTATTTCATTGATTTTGTCTGGGATCCACATTTTTTCACCTTTAAGGATCTCTGAAATCAGGACTAACAGCTGGAAACAGCAGTAATTATTTGTGCAAGCTTTAATGAGTTGGCGGGCAAGGCTGCTGTGGTCATGTAGCCTCTTTTCTCCAGAATGCCAGCCGGGGCGTGCTCACATGGCAGACAGGCAGAGGCGAGAGAGGACAGCCCCTGTGCAGGCACATTGGCCTCTGCTTGTGCCACACTTGCTAATGTCCTGTATGCCTGAGCCAGTCACAGGGTCGGCCCAGCATCGGGGGATGCAGAAGTAGCCTCTGCTTCTCACTGGAAGGATCAGTCCAGTCTCCGTGCTAAAGAGTTTACAGTACATACTGAGATGGGAGAGACTTCTGAGGACATTTGGGCAAGCAACCTACCATGATAGTACCATGAATGTCAGGTTAATTCATGTCTCTTCTGAGTAAAACACAAAGTAATGCCATCTTATAATTACGATAACATGTTAGAGTTGATAATATATGGTGTATGTATTAGATTTTAACTAAAACAGTAAAACATTTTCGATATAAGAAATTAAAATACCGCAGCAGTGTAAGGGTGGCGTCTACTCTGCTCTCTACTCCCTCTTCGTAGGCCCTCGGCTGCAGTGGTGACCCTGCGGCACTGGTGCTGCAGTGGCACCCAGAGTCTTCTCTGTCAGCACGTGAGCCAAGCATTGGATAGCAGTTGTTTTTTCTAAACTAAAACCCTCGGGGTTGAGGTCCTCAGTGTTGCATTGTTGGCACTTCGCGATAAATTAGTGGGTTTGGGCTGCGGTTTGGGCACTCACCGAGGCACAGTGGTTTGGTGCGGATGTGTTGTGGTAGGCAGCCGGGGATGCCCGCATCCCAATCCCCAGATCGTGTGAATTTGTTACCTTACATGGTAAAAGAGCTTTCGCAGATGTGATTAAATTAAGGATCTTGACGCGGGGAAATTTTCCTGGACTGTCGGGCCGGGTCTAATGTAATCATGAGGCTGTTGGAAAGACAGAGGCCAGCAGAATTGTAGCCAGAGAAGACAAGGCAAGGTGTGGGGGGCGAGATTACAGTAGTGGGGCCACAAGCCCGGAAACACTGGCAGCAGCTGGAGAAGTGAGCAACAGACTGCCTTAGGGCCTCCGCAAGGAACCGGCTGGGTGGACGCTTTGATTTTAGCCCTTTAGAAAAATTATAGACTTCAGCCTTTAGAACTGTAAGGTGGTACCTTTGTGTCGGGTTAAGCCACTAAGTTTGCACCAGTCTGTTTCTGCAGAAGGTAATATATTTGCTTGGTTAATTCTTTACTTTAAAAGCAATACCTAGTTATTGGCTGTGGTTTCAAGCAGAATTGAAGGATGGGAAGTAATGTACGTATTTTTTTTCTCTTTATTAACTGTTCCGGGGTCCTGTAGGTTACCACCCTTAACGTTTGCGTATGCATTTCCTCAGAAAGAATCATAGTCATGTCTTTGTTTTTGTATAAATAAGATCATATCAGATATGCACATGTAAATCTGCAGGTTACTTATTTAATTAAATATATTTTTCTTACGAGAATGAATTAATTGACCTCATTCAATACCATCGTGCATTTTACCATTCGTCTACTCTGGGACATTTGCTTTTGGGGATTTTTGGTTTTTTTCTTTTCCCCCTTTGCTCTGTTACAAACAATGCAGAAAGAGACTCCTGCAAATACTGACTGCCGTCCACAGATGTACCTGCGGGGGTGGGGTTGCTGCTTGGGTGAATGGTGGCACCTTTGCACCTACACTTGGATGCTCTGCAGTGAGCAGAAGGGGAGATGTGTTGTCCTGTTCAGCTCTTTGCCTGTAATGTCTTTTTCATTATTTTTAACACTGTGAAATACAGAGAAATGCACATAGAACATCAGTATATAGTTAAATGTACTATTAAAAGCTGGACACTCATTATCACTGTGTATGTCAAGAGGTTGAACACTGTTGCCACCCCAGGACTTGTATGCTGTCTCCTGATGCTACACCCGTAAAGGGAAAAGCTAGTCTGAGCAACCACCCGCATCCGGGTACTACGGATTGAACCCGAGGCTTTGGCGCTGAGCTGTATCCCTAGCCCTTGTTTCACATTTTCATTTTTAGACAGAGTCTCACCAAGTTCTGAATTGTTTATGCTGGGTTCAAACCTGACTGTTCTGCCTCAGCCTTGCAGAGTGCCCGTCTCACAGGTATGCATCCCTGTGCCAAGTTTATTCTTTTATGTCTCACTGTTTACCTTGGGTAAAACTCTAACAAACTTGATCATCTGCCTTCTTAACCCTTAAAAGATTAGAGAAGAGCTAATTAGGATATTCATAAGAACACGTTCAGGGGTTGACAGTTGGCCTTTGAAAAATTATCAAAAGCGCATATAAAAACTAAAAGCAGATTTGGGACATACAGTATTAGGACAAGCAACTCTGTGCGTAGCTCCTAGAACATCTGTATTTAAGGCATGGGGGGGGTAAACTTACATTTAAGAACATAGAAAATATTTTAGAAAGAATACCATAAAAATCATTAAAGGGCTGAAGATGTACCCCAGTGGTAGAGCACTAACCCTAACCCTAACATGCATGAGGTTCTGGGTTCATTCCCTAGCGTTCCCCACCCCTATATAGTGTTTAAAAAGACATCTGCATATACCTTGAAAATTCACTCAGAGTACCTCAGTGTGCTGTGATGTCACATATATGCATCCATTACCTGGTGCATTAAGCAACCCAATCTTCAGCTTTAAAAGCTAAATTGATTCTAAGAGACATTCTTACGAGATTTGATTTAGACCAACCGTAAAGGTCTAGTTGGTAGTAAATGTTTTGTAAACTCCCCAAAGGTGTCTGTTCTAATCAGTGCTGATTGGTCAAAGATGGAATTGAATTCTAGGTGCATATAATTCTTGTCATTTATAAAAAAAATAATACTCAAGTCCAGAGGGTAGCACGAATGTGGTAATGAGGAGTCCCTGTATATGAACTTGGTTCTGAGTTTGAGGCGGGGATCGCGTGTGGTGCTGTATATGCAGAGAGGTTTAGAAAGGGCACAGCCCTGATCTCAAACAGCTGAAAGCTGAGCATGACCTCTGAGCCGAACTCAGGGTTATATCATGGTTGCAATTTTGTCCCAAAGTTACTTGGTCCTCTGTGGCCAACAGTCAGCTATCTAATTTCTTATCCTGGTGATTTTTTGTCACAGTTTTTGTTCAGATGAGATTCTTCCTGTATCACCCAGGCTGATCTCCATTCCTGCTCTCAAGGGATCTTCCTGGTTCAGCTTTCCAAGAACCTGGGGCCGCTGCTCTGGGATCCTCAGGTAGCTGGGCAGGGCAGGGCAGGCCTCAGCTCCCAACCTAGAAGAGCACAGAGCCTGAGGCTGTTTCCACTCTGCAGGCCTCCCCCACCAATGGGATGGCCCTCCCATTCTGAGCTCCTTCCCTGCCCATAGGCGTTGGGTGGAGCGCACTCGCAGGTCTTACCTGACAAGAGTTCCATTGAAAGGGCTGCTCAGTTGGCGTCCCCAGGCCTGGTTCCTTCCTCGCCAGACTTGCCTGAAAGTCTGGCAGAGCGGAACACAGGCGCAGGCCTCACCCGACAAGAGTTACAAGAGTTCCACTCAAAAAAAAACAAAAAAAGAGTTCCACTCAATGGCTGCTCCTGCATGGGGCTTTGGGGGGACGTCTAGACAAAATCCATAACACTTGTTTTGGTAAGGACTGATACGAATGTAACATTTACTTGTAAGATTCCCAGATAAAAGTATAATGTCAGCTCTATCTAGTAATGGAGGTTCATTGTGGAAAATACACGTGCGTTTTGTTCTTATGACTGAATCTCTGGTTAGCTATATTTTGTGTATACTTGACTCTTTCGAGACTATTTCAGTTTAGTGCCCTTCTTCAGTATCTTTTTCAGAAGTGATTGCTGAAATATGCTCTGCCTCTTGGTTTAGCCTAGAATAATAGGAAAGAGAAAACAGGCATCTGGTTAGTACATCCTTTCTTTGTTGGTGAGCAGCTGTCAAATTTTTTCCTTAGATTCATTTCTTGTTTTGAGTGGCATGGACAAGTAAACAAAAACCAAAGTTATTATAAATAAGTTACAATTATCTACGTTCTGCTAATTTGAGTGCAACTTGATGATGAAGAATGCTTGTGTTCAAAAGCAGTTACAGAGTTAAGTGTCCACTGTACGCACCAAGGTAGGGATTTTGCTGTGCTCACTCTGGTGTCCCCTGTGCTAGACTAGTGCCTGAGATACAGTAGGTGCTCAGAAAACATTTGTTGAATATAGTTCAGAAGTGTATAATGGCTTGAAAACCTACTACTGATGCCTTATTTGGTCAACCCAGAGTATTTGAAGTCTGCATATGTTTATAATAGTTCAAAATTGCACATTTTATTATTTTCACATACTAGTGGGATTGAGTGATGGTCATTAAAGTTGGCTGTTTTGTGATTTTCAAATGAGTCAATTTTGTCGTTGAGAGTTTGCCTCAATGTGCATCTACTTAAATGAATACTAATAATCTCTGTAAAGTATTTTATTTGTTCTACTTATTTCTGGTCTTATCATCTTATCCTCAGTATGATGCTGTGAAGTAGCAGGTCCGCAGAGGGTAGTGCTGTCAGTGGTCTACTTCATCCTTCCTGGTAGGCTGAACTCCAGTTCCGTTTAGGTGTCCACCTCTGTGCCATATGATACAGGACTAAATTCTGCTTAGTGTAAGCCTGTGACAGTAAGTGTATTCCCTTTTCCCAAGACTGGTGTGGAAGTAGGCATGTGACCAGTGAGATGAGAGGCAGTGACTGATGGGGAAGGGAAGAGGTACAGTTCCCTGCCTGTTTGAAAGAGATTCACAAGGAAGAAGTGACCCTTGCTTTGCTGCCACCTTTTCACGACTGCTTGGAACTGCAGTAGCAGCCTTGTGTGTATAAGAGGTAGCCTGAAAACATGTTCATGCGCTGAATGTGTCCAAAGGGAAAGATGGGAAGAACCAGCTACCGAATTAACCAACCTGGAGTGGCCCTACTGCTTACCCTGTAATCACCAAAGAAGGGCTTTTCCCTATTTTAGTTAAGAGCATCCTGACTAAAACTGGTGTCATTACTTCCATCCCACAGGCAAGAAAAGTGAGACTTAGAGCTTTCTGTGGGAGGATCATCGGCAGTGGGGGACTTCACTGTTGGAGCCAGGAGAATTAAAGCACCAGTACTAAGTACCTGCACTAGTGCAGGGGAACTGCCTGCTCCACGTGCAGCTTCTCTGTAAACAGTCCTGCCTCCCTGCCTGGGAGGAATGGAAGTTAGGCATTTCTGTTTGAAATGCGTTTTAGACTCTAGCCGACTGGTATTCTGTTACCTATGACAGACGTCACTTTGAAACTCTTATTGCTGTGTTGTTACCCACTTTGGTTTTTGACATGGCCAATATAAATCAGAACTTTATTTACTAATGAACTTCTTGAAGAAAGACCTTTTACAACTTTTTTTTTAAACCATTTTCTGGATATACATTTCAAAAAGTGTGTTAAACTCTGCCTAAGCATGTGTGTGTGTATCAAAAAATATATTAAAGTTTAAGTAATACAGCCTGTTTATAAAAGGAAGAATTTAAATAACGACTGCCCAACCCATTGGACTGGATGGGAACAGGGGCTTTATATACAGCCTCACAGGCTGTATTGACCTTTGTTAATTTGGAAAGTGTGTGGTTGACTGTACGTACATGCTGTTTTGTGTTCTGCCACGGTTGGCTTACAGTTAGCACAGGAGCTTACAGTTTGGGAAGAGGCGGAACACCCACATCTTCCATTGCTGGCTTTCATCTCTGTCCTGTTCTGTTCTGTCTTCCTTCCCCCTTAACCGGAGATCAATTGGATCAGGAGTGTGGTGTATTCCTTCTTGTTGCAGAGGCAAATAAGGACAGTATTCAGTCTAAGACTCATAGATGATCAAGTCATTTAAAAAATATCTAATGCCATGTGAAATACACTTTGATGTGGAAAGCGTTAGATATTCTTGAAAAGAAAATTAACCTAGATGGGGGTGCAGTGGAATGAAAAAGAATACACTGTAGTCACCAGCCTTCTGGAGCTTCTGGTTTGGGAAAGAAGCGGCCTCCCCTCTCCCCCTTCCCCACGGTGGTAAGGACGCAGACTGCTGTCCAGGGAAGCGTCCCCTGTTCTTGGCTCACTGGTTCCTTTTTTTGTTTTGGTGCCGGGAACTGAACTCAGGACCCCACATTTGTGAGGCAGGTGCTGTGCCACGGAGCTATAGCCCAGGCCCCCAACTGGCTCCTTCTTGAGGACGGGGGACTGGCTACTGGAAGCTGAAGTTTAAAACAGGACCAAAGTTGGCAGCAAAGTACACACATAGTTCCTTAGCTTGTTTGTTTTCTCCCTCACCAAGCAAAATAACTTGGATAGTGCTGAGATTTTCACGGGGCACCTTCTCTGATATATTCTTAATTGGCAATTGATTCACAGCAAAAATAAAAATCTTCCATCTTGTATAATTAAGAATCCTTTGTCAGTTGTGATTTTTTAAACTCAAAAATCTTGTGCCACTAGAAATTTAAATCACAGCTAAAATGAGCTATGTGGTGCCCTGATGAGGGTCATTTAACATCCTCACAGGTGGTGCCATATGTTGTTGATTACCAACTCCTCTTTAAGGGTGCTCTTGAATTTCTATTCCAGTGCTTAAGTATTTGATTTATCCTTTTTAAAATAAATATAATCTGTGAATGAAGAATTTGTCCTTCAAACCGGCATAGCTTTTCTTCAGGAAATTATATTAAGCTATGAAAATGGAAAGGGACTTTTAAAATCTATATGAAGAGTGCTCCCTCTCATCCCACGTGTTTCAGACCAGGGCATCTCCTTGAGTACTGGTCAGTTTCTGCAGAGTGCTCCTCTCGGGGTAAACTGGCGGTGCTGCTGGTGTGTCTGAAATTTCTCTGGCCCAATTCCTTGTTCCAACCTCCAGCGAGCTCACATTGCTCCTCTGACCTGAGCTCAGGATTCATGGAAACCTCAAGAAATATCACAGAAAGTTTTATACTAGGACTGTCACAAAATTCCAAGGAACAGCACGGACCCTGGGACAGGGGAACTGTTTGTGCACCACGACCGGATTTCTGAGTCGGGGAGAAGCTCAGCCCAGGGAGAAACACCTGAGCGGCCCCCCTGCCTGCACGGACCCCAGGGCAGGTGAGTTGTTTGCATGCCCGACCAGATTTCTGAGTCCGGGAGAAGCTCGGCCCAGGGAGGAACACCTGAGCGGCCCCCCTGCCCGCACAGACCCCAGGGCGGGTGAGTTGTTTGCGCGCCCTGACTGGATCACTGACTGGGGGAAGAGCTCGGCCCAGGGAGGAACATCTGAGCGGCCCCCCTACCTGCACAGACCCCAGGGCTGTGAGCTGTTTACGTGCCCCGGCCAGGTCTCCGGGTAGGGAGTAGCTCGGCCCACAAAGCAGCATATGAGCAGCCTTTTGAGCGGAACTCTCAGCAGAAAGCTTAAGGGACATTCTCCTGAAGAGAGGGAACCATTGGAGCAGCCTTTGCAACGGACCTTTGCCTGGTGAACTGCCTGGGTAATATATAGCTCAATATTTTGAATCTGATATCCAAAAATGGGAAGACAGAAGAACAAAACGCAGTCTCAGAACTCAACCCCACCCAGAACAAGTCCTGAATGCGAGGGTATAGGGGAACTAGGAAGCCACATACCTGCAAGTTCTGAAACGATTGAATCCGAAATAAAGAAACAACTCCATCAGGCCATAGAAGAGATTAAAGCAGAAATAAGCCACATACCTGCAATTTATGAAGTGATTACATCCAAAGTAACAAAACAACTCCATCAGGCCATAGAACAGATTGAAGCAGAAATAAGTCACATACCTGCAATTTCGGAAACGATCACATCCGAAGTAAAGAAACAACTCCATCAGGCCACAAAAGAGATTAAAGTAGAAATAATCTCTCAGACAAAAAATGAACTGAAAACTATAATGGAAGAAATGTTCCGTACACATAGAGAAGAAATAGATAAAAGAATAGAAGAAAATAGGAAACAAATGGAAATGTTACAAGAGCAATTCAGGAATGAATTTGAATGAAACAGGTCCAAAGAGATTGCCAGGAATTGAAAACTTCCACTGAAAGCTTGCAGAACCGCTTAAATGAAACTGAAGATAGAATTTCAGATCTTGAACACAGCATGGCAGCTAATGAGAGTGAAAGGAAGGATCTCATAAAGTCATCAAGGATCCAAGAAAAATCAATCCCAACAGCTGCAAGATGAGGCAAAACGAAATAATATTGGAGTAATAGAAGTCAGTGAAACAGCAGGAGACAACACAAATGATATAAAAAGAATATTTGCTGAAATAATAGCAGAAAAGTTCCCAAACATGGTAAAAGATACTGAAGTACAGTTAATCGAGGCATATAGAACCCCAACGAGCCATAACCTAAACAAAACGACACACAGACATATAATAGTCAAGATCCCAGACATCCAGCAAAAGAACACAATATTAAAAGCTGCTAGAGAAAAGAAACAGACCACCTATAAAGGAAAGCCCATCAGAATCACAGCAGACTTCTCAACGGAAACCATGAAATTAAGAAGAGCTTGGAGCGAGGTATTACAGATTCTGAGACAAAACAGCTTCCAACCCAGACTGATGTATCCTACAAAACTATCCTTCAAATTCAATGGAGAAATAAAATATTTCCACGACAAAGAACAACTGAAGAACTTCATGAGTGCCAAACCAGCATTGGAAAAAGCACTAAAAGATATTCTAGACAGAGAAAAAAATGACCACAATCTCAAGAACAACAATAGAAAGAAACCCTCAAACAGAACAAGTAAACAGATAGCAAAAGTAGGAAAGCAACAAGTAAATAACATGACTAGAATAAGCCAGCATATAACCATTATAACCATTAATGTAAGTGGCCTCAATTCAAAAGTCAAAAGGAAAAGATTGGCAGAGTGGATTAAGGAACACAATCCAATGATATGCTGTATACAGGAAACACATTTTACTGAAAAGGAAATCCACAGGCTGAAAGTTAAAGGATGGAAAACAGTTCTCCATGTAACAGGTCCCCAGAAAAAAGCAGGGGTAGCTATTATGTTTGCAGACAATGTAAACTTCAAACCAAAAACAATCAAAAGAGATAAAGAAGGCCATTACATACTAGCTAGGGGAAAGCTGCAAGAGGAAGAGATAACAATCCTAAACATTTATGCACCGAACAATGGAGCACCAAACTTTACAAGTCAAGTCTTAACAGACGTGAAAAATCAAATAACTAATAACACTATTGTAATAGGGGACTTAAACACCCCTGTGATGCAAAGAGACAGGTCAACTGGACAGAAACTCAGCAAAGAAATAACAGACCTGAACCAAAAGTGTGAACAAATGGACTTAGTAGATGTATACAGAGTGTACCACCCCAAAACATCAGAATACACATTTTTCTCAGCTACACATGGGTCTTTCTCTAAAATTGACCACATTCTAGCCCATAGAGCATATCTACCTAAATGCAAAAGAATTGAAGTTATCCCATGCATATTATCTGACCAAAGTGCAATGAAATTGGAAATTAATGACAAAGAGAACTCCAAAAACTTCATAAACACTTGCAAATTAGACAGCAACCTCCTGAATAACCAATGGGGCACACAAGAAGTTAAAGAAGAAATTAAAAAATACCTACGAATAAATGAAAATGCAAGTACAACCTACCAGAATCTGTGGGATGCAATGAAAGCAGTCCTCAGAGGGAAATTTATAGCAATGAAGTCATATATAAAGAAAATAGAAAGAGAGCAAATAAATAGCCTAATGCTACACCTCAAACTCTTAGAAAAAGAGCAACAAGCCAAACCAAGAGCCCAAAGAAGGGAGGAGATTATAAAACTCAGGGCAGAAATTAATGCAATTGAGATGAAGAAAACTCTACAAAAAATAAGTGAATCAAAGAGTTGGTTTTTCGAAAGAATAAATAAAATTGATAAACCCCTAGCCAACCTTATCAAAAAAAGAAGGGAAAGAACTCAAATTCATGCAATAAGGAATGAAAAGGATGAAATCACCACAGATCCCACAGAAATCCAAAAGATCATTAATACCTACTTTGACAATCTTTACTCCCAGAGGATAGAAAATTCAGAAGAAATGGACAGATTCCTAGAAAAGTACAAATCACCAAAATTGAATCAGGAAGACTCAAAAATCCTGAACAACCCAATATCAATTAACGAGATTGAAGATGTCATTAAAAACTTACCAACAAAGAAAAGCCCAGGCCCTGATGGGTTCACCGCAGAATTCTATAAAACAGAGAAGATCTAATGCCAACACTCCTCAAACTCTTCAATGAAATTGAAAAGGAAGCAACTCTCCCAAACACATTTCTGGAGGCAAGAATCATACTGATACCAAAACCAGAGAAGGACCCAACCAAGAAAGAGTACTATAGGCCAATCTCTCTAATGAACATAGATGTAAAGATACTCAACAAAATACTAGCAAATAGAATACAGTGAATCATAAGGAAAATTATACACCACAACCAGGTAGGATTTATTCCAGGAATGCAGTATTCCTGGATGGTTCAGTATTCGCAAATCAATTAATGTAATACATCATATCAATACAGCCAAAGACAAAAACCACATGATCATCTCAATAGATGCAGAAAAGGCTTCGATAAAGTCCAACATGCATTCATGTTAAAAACCTTAGAAAAAATAGGAATAGATGGCCTCTACCTCAATCTGATCAAAGCCATCTATGACAAACCAACAGCCAACATCATACTAAATGGACAAAAACTGAAAACTTTCACTTTAAAGTCAGGAACAAGACAAGGATGTCCATTGTCACCACTCTTATTCAACATAGTTCTGGAAGCATTAGCCAGAGCAATTAGACAAGACAGAGAAATAAAAGGAATAAGGATAGGAAAGGAAGAAGTCAAACTATCACTATTTGCAGATGACATGATACTATACATGGAGGACCCCAAAAACTCCACAAGAAAACTTAATTGACAAATTCAGCAGCATAGCTGTATACAAAGTCAACATCCAAAAATCAATAGCATTGCTATACACGAACAACAGAGAGAGAAATTGAGGAAACCATACCTTTTACAATAGCATCCAAGAAATTGAAATACTTAGGAATCAGTCTAACAAAGAATGTGAAAGATTTACTCAGTGAAAACTACAGTACTCTGAAAAAAGAGATTGAAGAGGATTTCAATAATGGGAAAACATCCGCTGCTCATGGTTAGAAAGAACCAACATTGTGAAAATGGCCATACTACCAAAACTGTTGTACAGATTCAATGCAATTCCCAGTAAACTACCATTAGCATACCTCACAGATCTAAAGAAAATGTGCCTTAAATTCATCTGGAACCAGAAGAGACCCAGAATAGCAAAAGCAATCCTGGGCAACAAGGACAAGTCAGGTGGAATCACAATCCCTGACCTGAAATTATATTACAAAGCTACTGTAATAAAGTCAACCTGGTACTGGCTAAAAAACAGACCTGAGGATCAATGGAACAGACTGGAAGATGCAACCACAACAAAAAACACACTCAGCCACCTAATATTTGACAAAGGGGCCACCCAAACACAGTGGAAAAAGGATGACCTGTTTAAGAAATGGTGCTGGAAAAACTGGCTTGCCTCTTTCCAAAAACTGAAAATAGACCCAAGTCTATCACCATGCACCAAACTCAGGTCAAAATGGATCATAGACCTCAACATTAAAACAGAAACTCTAAACCTATTGGAAGAGAAAGTAGGTAAAAATCTTGAAGATATAGGAGTAGACAGAGACTTCATGAACAAAAATGAAACTGCAAGGGAAACACTTCAAAGAATCAATAATTGGGACCTCATCCTACTGAAAAGTTTTTGTACATCTAAAGAAATCACCAGCAAAGTAAAAAGAACACCCACAAATTGGGAAAAAATGCTAGCTGGCTGTCCCTCAGACAAAGGTCTTCTATCTAGAACATACAAAGAATTAAAAAACATGTACCTGTCCAAATTCAAAGACCCAATCCAGAAATGGGCATCAGAGATGAATACACACTTCTCAGATAAAGAAATACAAATGGCAAATAAATACATGAGAAAATGTTCCACATCCTTAGTCATTCGAGAAATGCAAATCAAAACAACATTGAGATTTCATCTTACCCCAGTAAGACTGGCCAGTATGAAAAAATCATCCAATAACAAATGCTGGCGAGGCTGTGGAGAAATAGGGACTCTATTACACTGCTGGTGGGAATGCAGACTGGTGCAACCACTGTGCAGAGCCATTTGGAGATTTCTCAGCAAACTAGGTCTAGAGGTTCCATTCAAATCAGCTCTTCCCCTTCTGGGTATTTTCTCAGAAGATCTGAAAATAGCATATCACTGTGATATATGTACACCCATGTTTATAGCAGTGCAATTTGTAATAGCTAAATTGTGGAAGCAACCGAAATGTCCATCCACAGAAGACTGGATTAAAAAACTGTGGCATTTTTGTATAATGGAATATTATTCAGCTATAAAGAGGGACAGATTTGGGTCCTTTGTAGGCAAATGGTCACAATTGGACACCATACTCATAAGTGAAATAAATCAGAGGCACATGTGCAGGCAACGTATTGTGTCACTGGTGTAAGAACCTGAGGGTGGGAATATAAACTAAGAGACCTGAATGAAATCTGTTCAAAAGTAAAGAACAGATGGGATGAGGGAAAGGAGAAAAGAACGAGGCAAAAATGTATATATGTATGTATGTATATACATATGTGCAGGATGGCTAACATGGTTCTACTATTGTCTTATGTCACTTAATGGTAAGGAATAGTTGATGACTGGTTGTTTGATCAATCTTGTATGTCTATATGTGTTTTCCTGAGCATACACTTTGAAAATATCAATATGCAATGCAAGAACTATTGTTGGTTTTCTGTTGCTTTGTCTGTAATTCAATTCTGATTATACTGTTATTGTGCTACTTTGTGTCTCTTTGTTAATGCTTTCCGTGTTTTTTTTTTCTGTTGTTGATGTAGTTCTTTTTGTTTTCACACTTTAAAAAGAAAAATTATATTAAAAGAGAAGGAAAAAAAACGAAAAAGGAAGGGATAATTATCTACATATGTAAGTAAGTATGTATGTATATGCATCATATCTAACATAGTTGTACTACTGACTTAGGTCACTTTATTGTAAGGAATAGTTGATGATTAATTGTTTGATCAATTTTGCATGTCTATATCTATTTTCCTGAATATACACTTAGAAGTTATCAATATGTAATGCAACAACCATTGTTGATTCCCTGTCACCTTATCTGTAACTCAGATTCGATTGTACTATTCTTATGCTACTTTGTGTTTGTTTGTTAATATGTTTTTGTTCTTATACTTTTAAAATAAAATAAAATAAAATAAAATAAAATCTATATGAAGATACTGGGTGAACCCTAACACTTAGTGGGGTTTTTTCGAGACAGGGTCTCACTCTGCAGTTCAGGCTGGCCTTGAGCTCACTTTGTAGCTCAGGCTGGTCTCAAACTCGCAACGATCCTCCTGCCTCAGCCTCCTGAGAGGTGGGATTACAGGTGTGCACCACCACGCCTAGCTCCAACACATAGTTTAGATATTAGATTCTGCTGCAGTGAGCAGAAAAGCTGACTCACTAACAATGTCTCAAACCGGGGAAAGGGTTTTTTCCCACTGGTAACAAGACATTGAGAGGAAGGCATTCTAGAGTGGAGAGTGGTTCAAAGAAGCCATCAGAGACCCAAGCTGCTACCACATGTCCGTCCAGCCACCCTTAGTTAGTGATCTTGTTGCTTTGCAGTCTCATGATGGCTGCTCTCTCATCAGCACTGATCCTGCCTTCTGGGCAGGAAGGAGGAGGCCGGATGGCAAAGGACATACCACCTGCACCCTTCTCTTTTAAAGAGCTTCTCATAAGCTCAGTGCAGTGACTTGTGCTTCTATTTCCTTAACCAGAACGGTGTCATCCTGCCACTCATAGCTGCACACAGACTGGGAAATGTCGTTGTTTTGGCTGGGTACATTGTCACCCTGAGCATAATTGGAGTTCTGGAGGAAAATATTTTGAAAGGAATTGTGTATCTGTTGTCTTTAAACTAATGAGATTCAGGAAGAATGAAATAAATGAACATTCTTTGAAAAGCTGCTCTACACTGGAGGCTCCGCTGGTTGTTCTTGAGAACCACAGCACTCTGAGAAAGAGTCGTATTTACACTTCTGTGAAAGAAGAGAGAAGGCTCAGGGTAGACTTAAATTGCAAAAGAAGCAGAGTTCGTTGTAAAAATGTTCTCTGAACCAGCAAAATAAGCTTACAATTTTTTTTTTAAGCTTACAATTAACTTACAGGATTATATAGTAAGATCTAGAAATTATAATAGTAAGTTTTAAAAAATTTAACCACATTAATAAAAAAGTCTGTGTCAAGGCTTGGAGAAAAAGTATTTGCAACATGGATTAAAATGTCTAAATAATGCCAGGCACGGTGACACAGGCCTGTCACCCCAGCACTCCGGAAGGCGAACGGAAGAGGATCACAAGTGTGAGCCTCGCCTGGGCAACTTAGTGAGCCCTTGATTCAAGATAAAGATTAAAAAGGGCTGGGGGTGTAGCTCAGTGCCAGGACTCTGGGTTTAATCCTTGGTACCAAACACAAACACACAAAAGTCTCAGCAGTCATAGGAAATAACCTCCACAAATAAGCCATAATAATAATTATTATCCTAACTCTATTAAAACAAATGATGTAGACAAGTGGACATTTCTCCAAAGAAAATATACAGATAACACAAAAATATTATAATTAAATCATATAAGTTAAAAGAAATGCTGAAATACCACATTTTGATTCTCATCTCGGCAAATATTTTTAGAAGTTGATAATACTGTATCCACTTTTGTAAGGCACCTTCATGTATCATCAGTACTACTCCTGACACCATCACTTTGGAGAGTGTTCTGGGAGTATCTCTTGATGTGAAACATGCGTACCTTTTGATTCCACAAGCCCACTTCTTGGAACAAATTTTAGGGACGTCATGGGATGGCTTTACCAGGTGTTTACTGTAGCATTGCAATGAAATAAAAATTTGAAACAAGCTAAAATGTTCATCAGGAGGGACGTGATTTAATTATGCATGGTGATACGTGTAATTATTAACTGAAAAGTTGTCTGTGAACTACTAAGTAAGAAGTTTGCAAAATACTAGGAATAGTATTTTTGTGACATTTCTCCTTAAAAAAACTATGTATGCATACAAAAGAATTGGGGTAAGAGATCTGTTTATTGTTCAGTTTTCTCACCTATTGAAGTGTTGCAAGGGTGAATTACTGTGTGTGTGCTTTGCAAGGATACACACCTAGAATGTATAAACTTATGAGTCTCAAGATGCAAAAATGCAGATAGTAGTCATTATTTTGTGACCTTTTCTGGAATAGAGGAGCAAATGATGTGAGAGAAAACAGTCATGAACAACTTAAATTATAGGATATTAGAAAAGCTATCTTCTTCCCATTACCTAATGCTCATATCAATCAGAATGGGGTTGGTTAAAGTACCCCTGGGTGTCCGGAGCTTACACAGATTGCAAAGATTTCTCACTCAAGATTTTCACTTTTGCGTTACCGTCGGCTCTGCCAGCAGAATTGATGGGCTAGCTGAACAAGCCTCCTCCAGCCTGAACATTGCTGCTCACCTCGGGAGATGCTGCGCTGGGTTTTGATGCATTTTCTAGCTGTAACTCTTTAGCTTGTAGGATTTGGATGAGTGGGAGGGTAACATTCCATGGTGAGAAAAGAAATCTTTTTAGACAACCTTTGTGCACATGATGTCAAAGAACAGGGCTTTTCTTAATGTGACATCTGTCTTCCACTAGAAAGTTGTCTTCATCTGGGCGTCATGAAGTTCCTCCTCCCTCTCAGCTCTTTCCTTACTTTCCCTGCACAGCTCGGTCAGTCTCCCTAAACACTTACTGTCTCTAAGGACTCAGGTTTTGGCCATCAGCTCCATCTTGTTACAAGACACACTTTTCTCACAGAATCCAGGAGAAGATAGAAAATCCCTGCTGTGCCTTTAATAATATGGTAGGTTGAGTCTCCAGAGATTTCCAGAAATGTGTCTACAGCCTGATTTCTTTAAGATGTAGGCTAATTTTCTAGATCTTAAATTTTCCAGGCCAATTTTTGTGATAGATGGCTTTTATTTTCTTGTTTTAGCCATCAACTAGAAAAAGTTTTTAGGTCTGTGCCATACTTGTTTGTAAGTGAAGCTACCCATGTATTTCTATTTATTGTTAATTTCACCTGCTGTTATTCAGCAGCCTTGGTCTGACTGTAGAAGTCAGCATCCTATAACAAAGGCAGTGACACTTTCTAAAAAACGTGGACCTAGGCATTAGTGCCCAGAAAGGATGCTTCTTAAGTACCAGTGACAAGCTCTCTGAAGTCAACAGAATTTTGTGTCATACTCAACCCTGTGTTCAGTGCTGTATTTTGGCAGCGCCTCCTTAGGCGTATCAGATGGGTACAGAGAACGGGAAAGAGAACTGGCAGTGTTTTGGAGCATTGCCTGTGCCCCCTCCATCTCATTATGTGTTACCTCACTGGAAGTTTTCTTTAGGCCAAGAGGTGGCCCCACTCGTATGGGACGAGGATGGTGAGGATGAAGCTGCTGCGGTGCTTGACTAGTCTGTCCCTGAGGACAGAGATCGTGTCCTGCTCTACCATGCGTCCGCAGTGGTGCTGCGCGATGTGTAATCAGTGAGTTAGAGATGTTCCTTGATTTAGGATGGGGTTATGTTCTAAAATCAAACATTTTTAATACTGGGTCTTAAATATTGAGTTCAATATGAGATGTAATCCTGTCATAAGGTGAAAATATCCTAAATTGGACATGCATTTAATCTATCTACCCTGGGGGCTGGGGATATAGCTCAGTGGAATAAGTGCCTGCCTAGCAAGCGCAGGGTCCTGAGTTCGATCCCCAGTACCGCAAAAACAAAAACAAACAAACAAAAAACAAAGAACAATAATCTATCTACCCTGTCAACTGTTCTAGTTTAGCAACACGGCAGGCCACTTATTTACCCCGGCGACCTCCCCGCTGAGTGGGAACCACAGTGGCGGCCTGCTGCTGCTATTCAGTACCCAAGACGATCGGATAGCTAGCATGGGAAAACATCAGGATTCCAGACAGGACTTCTGCTAATGCATATCACACTCACAGCATCTTAGAGTAAAACTGTAAGTCAAACCATCGTAAATTAGAGACCACCTGTATTTAAATGTGTTCCTGTGTGAGTAGGGGAGTGAATGAATAAATGAGTGGACTCACAGTAAGACATATACCATCTTGCCCTCAATTTGGAGAACTTTATAATTTTGGAAATTCATGGATCTTGAAAACGATGAATGGGTAGTGGAAAGATTTCCTAGGGGTACAATGAAGTTTGCCTACCTTGTGTAAAGTGAACCTGCCTGTTCCGCACCGCAACCCCTCACTTCTAGTATATAGCACTCATGTTCTTCTAGAATGGTACTGGAATTGCCCAGAACACAGAGCATCACAGTTCTGGAAGGGGAAGGCTTGCCAGTGCAGAACAATGAACGCTTGTTAGAACGCCTCCTCCCTGCCTGTCGCCATTGGGCACTGGAGAAGGGCGTGTAGAGAAGGGTGTGTACAGTGCCACACACCTGCCGTCAGGCAGCGGTCACAAGACTGCCAGAGCTTATCCACCTCTGGTGACGTAGAGGAGTGAACAAAACACGTGTCACCCTTCGCTATTATAAAATGCTGTTGTTGTCATGGTGACACACAGCAGGACAAAACAAATTGTGCTTCACTTTCCCTGACTTCAGTTTCTCTCTCAGTAGTGTCTTCTCTGTCCCAAGACCTCCTTCCTCCACCTCCAAAAAGGTAAACAAATGTTTACCTTGTGTTTAGTAGAGACCCTTATAAAATGTAATAATGGAAATGAGGTTCTTCAAATAAGACTGGGGCTCTTACCCTCGTTCTGACTCATCCCGAGGGCAGTCAGAAGAAGGGTGAGAAGGAAGTGTTTACCTGTGGATTACACAGGCAGAGAGTAAGTCTTCTTTTCTAAAAAGCTGGATTGATCTTTCTCACAAGCTCCTTCCCATCGCAGGCACATAGGGAGAGAGGCAGGCAGTAGTAACATGGTCCCGCCCAGGAAAATGAGTCTGATGCAACCCTCTGCACAGCTTTTAGGTAAACGCTCCTTTTAAAAATGTCCAGGGCCCAGATTCTCATATTTCTTCCACCTGCACATTCCTCACAAAGATGTTATCTGGATGGGTGGGTGAGGAGACAGGGAGGGTGGGTGGAATCCGTGCACTGATGACTTTAGATCTTTGGGTTCAGCTGAATCAGCTGCTCTCTCCTATGGTCTGTTCTGCAGCTGACCCCGACGTCCTCTGCCGAGAGCGCTGGTTGGTCCCTCGCTGGTCGCCACCAGTCCTGCCTGTGCTGGTACCCTTGGCTGGCTGCGCTTCACTGACTCTCGTGGCCTGCTGCTTCTCCGGGCCTCTGCCGTATCTGTTAGCCCGTCCTTTCCTGACGGTCCCCGCAGCCCTTGTGGTTGTATCTCTCCCCGTAGCACCGCAGGCTCCAGGCATCGCTGTGGTGCTCAGTCCATCCAATCCCAGCCGCATCAGCTCCCTCCAGTCCTGCCCGCATCCAGGCAGGATTTTATAGAAACAGAAGTCAAGGCTGTAGAGGAAAGGGGAATAAACTATCGTCATCATCTGGTTTTGCTGTAGCACTGGATTTTCTTTGATGTGGCTGGCTTGGGGATGCTGTGGTACGGCCTACAAAGCAGCCTTTCCCGGAGTCCTGTGTGGGGAACATGGCAGAAGCCCCTGCTCTCAGGCTTTGTCTTACCCTGGGAGCAAGCACACCGTCCAGGAGACACTTGTCTCATCCGCTTCTTCTCCTGCCTCCAGCTCAGTTTTCCCCAGAGCTTTGTTGGCCTCAGTGATAAAGCTAAAGAGATTTTTTTTTTTAGACAAGGTCTCGCTATGCAGTTCAGGCTGGCCTTGAGCTCACTTTGTAACCCAGGCTGGCCTCAAGCTTGCAATGATCCTCTTGCTTCAGCTTCCCAAGTGCTGGGATTACAGACGTGTGCCCACCCATGTCCGGCCACTAAAGGGATTTTAGAATGAAATAATTTTCCCTGGATAAAGCCTGGAGTAGGGCTTCCTCCCTTCCTCCCTCTGACATTTCTGCCATGACAGAAACCTTGTGTAGGCCAAAGGGCACCCTTGATAGGTGATGTGTTCAATATAAGTTAATTGCTTTCAAAACTCTCTTCATTAGGTCTACAAAAATTAAAGGGGCATTGATTACATGAGAAAGCAGGCCCTGGAAATATTTAAGACTATTTCATGAAAGATTCGTAAGGACTTCATATCTGAAACAGTTTCGAGTGATAAAGAGCTACCTCACTTGAGTGGCAGCTTTTTGTTTCTGTTTTTTGAGACAGGGTTTCACTGTGTAGTTCAGGGTGGCCTTAAAATCACTACATAGCTCTGGCTAACCTTGAACTCATGGTGATCCTCCTGCCTCAGCCTCCTGAGTGCTGGGATTACAGGCGTGTGCCACCACATCCAGCCTGAGTGGCAGCTTTAAAGGACAGAATGGAATGGCTGGCCAGATGTTTTGAATTCTCTTAGGCACACATGACAGTGTAGGTGCCAAGGGAAATTTCCCCTCTACCCTTTGAAGGGTTACCGGAATAAACTGACAAAGATTAAGTGGGAGAAAAAGCATTCAAATTTATTAACATGTGAAAGGGGAGAAGTCACAGTGTGGGGAGTACCACAGGACTGACCACCCACCTGCTTAACAATATTCAGAAACTTACACTGTATACCATTTTTCCATAGGGGAGAAGAAGAATCTGGGGTGTAGACGGTTTTAAGGGTTTGTAAATGATTAGGACATGCATGCTCCTGGCAATATGTCTCTGGAATTTGAATGAACCGTAGGGCAAACATAATCTGTAAGGAAATCTGTCCTGGTGTCCACTACAAAGCCCAGTCTTCCTTTTCTGAGGTACATAGTGGGACATCAGGTGGGGAAGCAGTTTTGTTCGGTTTGCATTGTGCTCTTAATGGAGATAAGGGAATTCCAGAAAGAATCCTTTACATCAAAGTGCTCTGCATGCCTGAAGCCACTTTAGGTTGCTAAGGGTGTGTGTGTGTGTGTGTGTGTGTGTGTGTGTGTGTGTGTGTGTCTAATCTGTTTGTGAGCCCCAATAGCAGTCACTATGAGAAAAAGTATACTTAAGACTAAACCAGACTTGGAACAGCACCATAGTACTAATAACTTAAAAACTTGAGTCAGGATGTTAAAGGAGGAGCCCTCTGACACTAACATCATGAAACAGTCCCAGTTATAATGAAGGGACTTTTAAAATTAATTAAAAACCACACTTGGATCCACTATTTTGTTACTTTGTTTCATTTTTTGGCCTAGTTTAGTTTAATATAGCAAAATGTGTGTGTGTGTGTGTGTGTGTGAGTGTGTGTGTGTGTGTAAAAGAGCAGGGAGAGAGGATAGAGAAGTGGCTCAGCTTCATATTAAACCTTACATTTTAGCTTCATAAAATTGCACTGAGATCAGAGGGCGTTATTAGTTCCCTTTTCGCAAATGCACAGGATTAACCCCAAAACACATTTTTGCTGTGATTCAATCCAGAAGGCCATATGCTGACTGTGGAGCTTAGAATATTTGTACCACTAAAGATAATATATCAATTTTCAAACAGTGTTTAAGTGAAGCACTGGACATTCTTTCTTGTGTTTTGAGTCCTTCTTTTTTAGCTGGTTTCTTTGTTTTTATTGCTGTTCTTTATTTCAGTCTTGTGAGTCTGTCCAAACGTCTAAAAGCGCACACACATTTCCACGTGGCCATGTGTGCTGTGGGA
The DNA here is from genome assembly GCA_004027595.1 of Dinomys branickii. Classification (NCBI taxonomy): domain Eukaryota; kingdom Metazoa; phylum Chordata; class Mammalia; order Rodentia; family Dinomyidae; genus Dinomys; species Dinomys branickii. The sequence continues at coordinate 105,603 of PVLD010001450.1, forward strand.
GCCCACTGGTGGGCAAACGATTGTCACGCGTGTTCACGGCATTTTGAGGACCCTTCACTTTGCCTAGTTGCTTCATCCATCTCTGTTACATAGGCACACTGTGTAAGTTTGAAATTCTGAACCTGGTGGAGGGCAGATTCTCTCTGAAAACTAAAAATAAAGTAGTGGGGATTTTAGGATAACTTTCTTTCATTAATTTATTAGACACTTAACTTGCAGCGCCCCTGGCGCCATGCTGGGATATGGGGCTGGAGTTACAGCTCAGTGACAGAGGGTGTTCACTTGACCTGCACAGTGCCCCAGCACCAGCACCCAAGCAGCAACAGCAAAAGGCACAACATACACAGTCGCTATTCCCGTAAAGCTCACATTTCAGCCAGAGATGCAGGTAAGAAAACAGTTATGGCGGAGTAATGGAAGAGAAGGAATACCATATAGTTTTTCATAGTTCAAGCTTGGTGAAATGGTACATGTATATATTTTTAGTTACTCAGGAGGCAGAGGCAGGAGAATTCCTTGGGACCAGGAGTTCCAGGCCAGCCAGGGCAACATAATGTGACCTCATGTCCAAAAAAAAATCCAAAAAATGTCCACACTTCAAAAATGAAACCTGCCTTCTACCTTTGAGAAGTAAAGAAAGGTTGAACTCTGTAATGTTAAAGTAGTAAGTTTTGTGCTATGTTTTTTTAAATCAAAAAATTTTAAAAAATGAAAGTAGGTACCATTAATATTTGGGCCAGGCCAGCAGGCATATACGAGGGCAATGTTAATCAAATGGAATGGAAATGGGGGGAATGGCAAGAATTTGAAGATACTGTGTCTTACTTTCCTCATCTCTGAAATGCACATGACAATACTTCATTAAGGGTGTTAGGAGGGTTTCCCGGAATACTGCCTGAGCGTGGTGACTTGAGAATCTCCTCCATGTTTTTCAGTAACCGCCTGGGACTTTTCTTGGTGGCAGACGCTGGTACTGTGTGTCTTTGCAGGCGGCCCCTCCAGGGATGTTTGTGGTCTGATCTTCCCAATCTCACCCTCAGTCATGAGTGAATACCCCTCGTTGCTCTCGCGCCCGTGTCAGGTGTACATCCTGCCAACATGGAGAACCGGCCTCCTTCCCTCTACAAATTGTGGATATTCTGTGTTTCCTGGCTTCTCAATCTTGCAGTCATTTCTGTCCTAATACAACAAGCAGGTGTAACAGGACCCACGACCACCACCACCACAGCCACCACCATATTTAAGAGATGGACTCTTTTTAATCCATGGAAGTAATTCCTTCTCTCTCTGCTATCTCTACCCATGCTCGCTTTTTAAAATAAAGGGGCCGAATAGGGACAGCGTTAGGCTGTGTTCCCAACTCTTGCCCAGCGTTCTTTTCAGGAATTGGCTTTTAAGTGATTGAACCCTATTTTGAGATAATACAATAAAGGATGAAGGATTTGAAAAAGGATCAGTCAGAAACAGCATGTGGTGAAATTGATTCATTAAATCTAAGGCTACTCGGGGCACATACTTCTCTTGGGACAGTTGTGGCCAGATTACTGTACAGAGTGAGGGAACTTGCTAACAGGAGGAGTTCCGACTTAATCAGAGATACTCAGTCTCTGTCTTAGACCTACCTGATTATTTCTAGTCCTGTCCCCAGGAGCTGATGTGAGTTATTGGGCTTGTCCTTCTCTGACTTTTGATTTCTTTGTTTTTACTAGTTTCTTTCATTGCGTCAGTTGTAAGAATCTTGTCTGTTGAGATATCAATATGACTGCATTACAGACCACTTTCACTTTGCTTGCTTTACTTTAATTCAGCATGAATTCACAGATGTTGCTTAAATCCCTGTCTCTGTGCCAGGCACTATACCCACATCCCTGTCACTGTGGAGCTTCTACGCTTGTGGAGGGACATAAACAATAATCATATAAATAAAGAAAAAATAGTTATAAAGTGAAAAGCTCTATGGAAAAAAACGGAGCCAGGTAAGGCACTGAGAATGCGATTGGAGCTGGAGGTTTTTTATTTTATTTATTTTTTGGTTTTTTGATAAAAGAATACAAACCGAAGTAACACAAAAACAATAAGGAAATACAAAGTTACAGAGAAGATAGTAGGGAATTGACAATGGATGCTGTATTACATATTTTCTTCACATTTGTTACTCAGTTGTAAACCAGAATATCACAAAAGCAAAAAAGGAAATGCACAATTATAGAGAAGATATTGGGGAATTAACAATGGATTCTGTATTACATAATGTTATCTTTGCATTTGTTACTCAGTTATATATCAGAATATGGCAAAAACAATAAAGGAAATCCACAATTATCGAGAAGATACTGGGGAATGAACAATGGATTCAGTTTTTTAAAAAGGACTGGCCCACGACGCAGCTCTCCCTGAGAGGGTGATAGCTGAGAGAGAGTGAAAGGATGATCAGGTCACCGTGGAGTGATCTGCATCAGGGCCTCGGCAGCTGTGGGCCCGTGTTCCGCAGGGAGGTCGGCACCCTGGAGGGCTGAGGGGAGCATACACCAGAGCTGGTGGGTCAGGGGATGTTGGAAGGTGGAAAGACGCTGCTGCGGCTTGTTGTGAGCACTTAGGTTTTTATTTTAGCGACATGGGGAGCCACTGTAGAGTTTTGAGCAGAGCGGGGTCCAGATTTAACCTGTTTCGTGATATTAGCTGGCACTTGTGTGGGAGTGAACTAGACGCAGGGTGTGGTGGATGAGGCTGTCAGCTGGAAGATCAGTTAGGGGAGGTGATGGTGGCTTTGACCAGGATGCTGGTGGCAGAGATGGCGAGGACCTAAGGTACACACTTTCTCTATTCCAATTTGACTTGGTGGTTTGTGGTCAAGTTGTGATATTGTGAAATGCTGCATATTTGGCCTTGCTCCTGTTTCCTGGCGCACAAAGATCCCTGGAATCTTTGGAGTGATCAGAATGTCTTTTGTTTGCCAGTGAAGTGACTGGTGGCTCAGTTTCCTAAGGACTGTAGGATAGAAGCCTCAGGCCGAAGATGACCACGATGAGAGTGTTGGGGCTGCCACCCCAACCCCAAACTTTGGGGAAGGAGAGAGAGCTGAAGGCCGAATATGTCACCAGTAGCCAATGATTTAATCAATCACACTTAGGTAATAAATCTTGTATTAAAAATCCAAAAGCACAGGTTTCGTGGGGCTTCCGGGTCAGTGGACGTGCGGAGGTACTTGGAGGCTAGCAGGCCCAGAGAGGGCGTGGGAGCGCAGCACACCACCCAGCACCTTCCCTGGAGATGCCTGTCCACACCTCCAACGTGTATTCTTTGCAATATCCATTTTTTAAGAAAAAGTACTACGAGGGATTATACTCAGAGCCTTTGCACAGATTTATCCTCAGCCCTGGTTGCCCAAGGCTTCTGTTCTTTTAGGCACTCTGGTTCTCCTGCCAGAATGCATAAAAGTAAAGTGCTTCTCTGAGTTGTGTGAATTCCGCCAGCAAATTAACTGGTGAAGAAGGGTTGCGGGAACCCTGGTAGACTGCGGGTGGGTCAGAAGCACAGGGTACATACGGCCTGAGTCTCGGGCTTGGCATCTGCTGGAGAGAGGGACAGTCCTGTGAGACTGAGCCCTTAACCTTGGGATCTGATGCTAAGTAACAAGGGTGAGAATCAAACTGAGAGGAGACCCAGCTCATCTGTACTGGAGAGAGGCTTGTTTGTGGTGTCAGAAGTAGAAGTGTAAAAGAGAGCAGGAAAAGCACTTTGTGTTTTCCTACCTTTGTGTAAACGTATGCTGATCAAGCATATACATTCCTAGTATTGCTGTGGTGTTTCCTTCTCAATTAAGAGTGCTTGGTGGGCTGGGTGTGTGGCTCAGTGTGAGAGCACTTGCTAGCATGGGTGAGGCCTTGGGTTTGATCCAGCACCCAAGAGGCTTCCAACTGTGCATGTGCACAGCATCTGGGGTTGTAAATGTTTGGGATGCAAAACACGTGTTTCTTGAATTTTAATTTGTTTTCTTTTAAACCTGAAAGGAATGTCGCCATATTTTAGCTCCAATTATATAATAAAAGGAAAAAGTATATTTCCGTCTTAAATGTAATACTCTTAAAAATTTGGTGTTTTATAATGTACAAAGCAAAATTGTTTTGCTCGCTGTAACTGCTACTAAAATCTGATATCTCTGGTTATGAGAGTCAATCAAAATATTTCTCAGTACAGAGGTTTTTAGAAGTTCAGGACAAAAATGACAGTCATTAATAGATAAAGCCTCCCTGGATTTGAGAGCTAAGCAAAAATATTACTGAGGCCAACTAAAATCCCATGGCATCCAGCCAAGATCAGCCAGCAGAGAGGGCTGCCAGCCCGCTGAAGGTGGAATGCTGACGGGGCACGGGTGGGGCACAGCCAGGACTTCCAGAAGGAAACTGGCAGCAACAGAGGGAATTTTCACTGGATGCGCCATTTAATATTTAAAACTCCAGTGAGTTACCTTTTTCTAGTTGTTGTGATATTGCCATTGTCATTTATGTGTTGCTACATAAGTCCAGATAAAGACTTTTAGTGAACCGTTTGTTTGTAGATGGGTGCCCCAGAGCACCCTGGCAGCTGAGTGTGGCCTCAGCCACATCAGTGGCTCCCAGTGGAGGGAAGACAGAAGCTGAAAGGGAAAGAATATTCTAGAATTTCACTTGGAATCTGTAACTCTTAAATGAGAGAATGAAGTCCAGGTTGGTCTGCAGAACTTCAGTGATTCGTCGGTAAGACCGAACCTTTTTCAGTGGTGGCTAAGTACTTGTGAGACATGTGCACAGCAGAAGGAAAGCCCGGTAGCGAGCGAAACTGGTTTCAGCCTCTCTTTCTGTTACCGTGAGGCTTGAGCAACTCAAGCAACCAAGAGACAGTCGCCTCTTTCTATAAAAAGTTTGTAAAAGTTTCTAGTACGAACTTATCAGAGGTGGGGCAACAAGCACAGGCGTACAGGAGTGTCTTTCCCAACACACGGCTCAGTAGCATTCCCTCCTCTTTCTCCAGCAGTGGGGCTCAAGCCATTACTTGTCATGGCCAAGCATCATGGATGTTTAGAGTGTGTTTGCTTTTTGTATATAAGCATATGGCATTTAATACATTATATGGCCAACATGGCAAAACTCGAAACAAAGTGAAACGGATCTAACACAAACTTTATTTGACTGAATCTCGTTTACAATTTGGTGTTTACATATTCCTGCCTTTAATTCTCCCACCCAGTCCCTAAAAACAACTGCACCAAAAAAAGGCAAACCATTGGCCATGGTTTCTATTCCTTGTGGGAGGAGAAGGGAAGAGAGTTGATGTGTTACATGCTAATTAGCTGCTTTCCTCTGCAAATCAGTTTTTCTTTTTTTGCCAGTGCTGGGAATGGAACCCCGGGTCCCACACATGCCAGGCAAGCCCTGTCCTACCAAGCCACACCCCACGACCTTGCTCTTTGTGTTCAACCCAGTGGAATTTTCTTCCTGAAAGATTTGTAGTATCTAAAAAGGGCTCTAGAAACTGATGGACTAGCATTTTAAAAATAAGATCATAACTCTGAGATTGAGCAGCAGGATACATTCTTACAGGATTTAGGCCTCCTTTGAAAACATCTTTGTGTGCGATGGAACATTTCTTTGTGCTTATAACTGCAATACATCTTTCACATTGACAGTTTCCTTGTGTCAGAAATGAGGCTGTTGAATCAATTATTTCTTGGGTGCTCCTCAGCTTGAGATGGAAAAGCTGAGACTCAACTTCCAGTTTTAAGCCATTCAGAAGACACTCTCAGAAGATGTCTGTGAAGCCAGAAAGTGCTGCTCTGCCTGTGGGAAGTCCTGCAAGCTGTTCTGCTCTGGGGGAGGTGACGGAGGAAGTCACTGAGGTACACCAAATGGCCAGTGTAGGCTTCTCCTAGTCACTGAATGTTCGTGTGGTCTGTAGTAGGCCTAGGAGCACAGATGGTTACCGGGGTTAATCAACTATCTGAGAGTCTGAGCTCCTTAGAAATAGATGCACTGTACTTGTGAGGATGGCATTAGGTTCAGTTGTGTTTATATTTCTCAGTTTAATGCAACTGTGGGATAGGCTTTGGGATGATTGAAATTCCAGGTTCCTCACTGCAAAAGTCTATTGTTTTTACTTTCTTACTTATCTATACGGACTGTAGCTATTAATAAAGGCACATGAAGTGCTCTGTGAACTGCTCAGCTTATACTGTGCTAACGTTGTACTTAGAAGATTGCCAGCAACAGCATTGTGCCTTTTTATACACACTGCTCCGTGTGTGGTGGGGAATTAGGAAACCTCATGCATAGCAATTAGGCATGGAGGAATCTAATTGGAAAACCAGGGTAAAGTCCTATGGCCTTAAGGCCAAGGGATGATTGAGCCTTTTTTTCTTCGGTAACACTTCCTTTTAGTTTTACCATATACATGTTTTGGTTTGTTGGTTTTGCAGGACTGGGGAGTGAACCTGGGGCTTTTACACTGGGTTCCAGCCCCAGCATTTTGAAAATTTTTTTATTTCAAGATAAGGGTCTGAGTTCCCCAAGCTAAGCTTGAATTTGTAATCCTCCTGCCTCAGCCTCCCCAGTCCTGGGATTACAGGCGTGCACCACCACGCCTGGCTAGCATGCATTACTTAGATCACTTTAGTTTTCATTTGTTTATAGCTATTTGTTTTATACTTTTGGATGTCTTTTCCTATCTGTCTTTTATTTTTTTGATTTTTGTTCTATTTTTTTCATTTGATTGTATATCTTTCTTAAAATAGTTTCCAGACAGGATAAGCAGAAAGTATATTTTTTAGTCCTTTTATGTCTGTTAATATATTTCTTCTGCTTTTTAGAAGTGATAAGAACATTGATTGCTTAGCTAAATTTAGAATTCCTGGGTCACACTGTTTTTCTCTCAGCATGCTGTAAACCTTACCCCATTGCCTTTCAGCCCTTGGTGTGGGCGACAAGCAGCCTGATGTCCGTCTCTTTCATATTCCTTTTTTATTTTTCTTAATCTTAGTGGAGGGTAAGATGTCCATTGAACTTTTATCTGTCATTTAGAAATTCCCATAGGATACATGGCTCTTCTCTGATGAGTTCTGCAAACCCCTCTGAGTGAACAATTTGAAAAACTCTGACTGAATAGTCTGAAAAATTCATCTGTAGGTTGTTTTCCACCATTATTTATTTATTACCTGTACTTATTATTTTTCTTTTTTAAAATTTGTGTATGTTTTTTTTTTTTTAGTTTTTTTTTTTTGGCGGTACTGGTGATCAAACTCAGGATGCTGCACTTGCTAGGCAGGCGCTTATTCCACTGAGCTATATCCCCAGCCCTGTATTTTATTTTTTGAGACAGGATCTCACTATGTAGTTGAGGCTGTCCTTGAACTCTCAAGTGATCCTCCTGCCTCGGCCTCCTGAGTGCTGGAATCACAGGCATGTGCTATCACACCCAGCTACTTATTTTTCTGTTTGGTGTTGTTTTTACTGTTTTCCTCTCTCATTTTATTTTTTGTGGTACTGGGGGTTGATCCATGCCCTACCGGCATGCTAGGCAAGCATTCTACCCGTGAGCTCTTTATCTTCAGCTCAACTGATTTGTTTCTGTGGTTCTGTTTATTTATGGTACTGGGGATTAAACCCAGGGCTTTGCCCTGATCTAAATCCCAGTGCCACCGGTTTTTCTTTTGAGACAGGGTCTTGCTAAGTTGGCCACGCTGGGCTGGAACGTGAGATGCTCCTGCCTCAGCCCCTTCCAGTACTAGGATTACACTGTTCACCACCACGCCTGGTTTGTGTCAGTGATGCAGTGCCTTTTTGAATACCACTGGAAATTATATTTTAAAAACTGCAAACTTGTCTTACTGTTGGAACTTAATGCTGATCATCCAGAATTTGCCAATTCTTTCAAAATACTGAGCCTTTTCTCCTGTCTAGTTTGCTCCTGTCTCAGTTTACTGTCTGTGAAGTGCAGACTTTTGGGTTCAGGACTGGTAACTGAACTACGCTTTGTCAGAGATTGTATAGATCATTGTTCTGTTCTTTTCCAGGCGAAAATGGAGCAGGGTTAGATTCATTATAATATTTTGTTGGCAGCTTCGAGTTTTCATAGTTGTGTGGGATAGGGATGGGGCTGTGGGCCGTGGGAGGTGGGAGACAGCGGCAGGGCAGAGTACCCTTTTGTTCGGAAACAGCGTCCCCTTTGTGTCTGCTTTGGCCCCTTGAGGCTGCTGGGGTAGTGTCCCTTCTGTGGCTCAGCTCCAGGCAGAAGCACGGCACAGCTGGCTCTCGGGTTCTGGTCCAGCCCTCCGCTGCTCCCCTGCAGAGACTGTCCCCAGGCTCCACAGAGGGCGCCCCGGAGGACTTGGCCCCTGCGGATAGTGCAGTTCAGAGTTCAGCTTGTGTTCCAACCCTGGCTCTGCTGGTTACTAGCAGTATAACACTATCATCATGTTACCCCCTGAACAATGTTTTTCTTGTGCAGATAATATTGAAGTTTGATAATGGCCTAAAGCACTTAGTAGGGGGCCTAGCTCTTAATAACTGATAAAATAGCACAAAATAGCAGCAGTTTATTGTCAGGGTGCTGGGAGTCGTCTGCTGAAGAGGCTTTCTAATTTCCATACTCCTGCCCTATTTCCTGTTGACTCTTCTCAGAGGTTCCGGTTTATGGATGAGGGTCTTGTTAAGTAAATAGTTATTAGAAAATTTTCCTTATCAAATTAGTTGAGTCATTTTTATCAAGAATGATAGGGGAGGAATTCATGTGCATTACCTTCATTCCAGATAATTGTGTAATTCTTCAAAACCATCCATCTGGGCATGGTGGCACATATCTGTAATCCCAGTAGTCAGGAGGCTGAGGCAGGAGGATTGCTGTGAGTTTGAGGCCAGCCTGAGCTACACAGTGAGTCCAGGACCAGCCTGAAATACATAGGGAGACCCTGTCTCAAAAACCAAATCAATCCATCAATCAGCCCACCTGAAATTTATTTTAATAGAGTGAGATGAAGTTATACTTGTTCAGAAATAAGAAATTAAGGCAGAACCTTTTGTCATATGATCCACCTGTCCCCATTATTTGTTTTTAATACAAAGGATGATGAAAATACACAATAAATGTTTAAATTTTAAAAAATTATTGCAGTAAAAGACATATTGCCATTAATCCCCCTCAAAGCACACCTCTCCTCTCCTCACACTTGTCCCGTTGTTCTCGCCCCTTTCCTAAGCAGCTCTGGAAGTCCCCTCTCCTGAGCATGCTCTGTGAGGTATTGTCAGACATGTGAAGCGGGTTGCCACCAGGTGCCGTGCAGTGGAAGGCGGGCTTCTGAAGACATGACAGTGTGTGCCCTCCGCCCCACTCCCCGCATCCGGCACAGGGCTACTTCCTGCTCTTCCCCAAAGCCAAAATGACCGTGGAAGGTTAGGAATTTACATTGATCTGGGATACCAGGCAGCTACAGCAGTACAGCTAATGGTGCTGTTCAGGAAAGAGGACTCCAGAGCTGCTTAGGGCAGTGATGGGAAGAATGCGGGAGATGTTTGCGTGGGGGGGGGTCAGTGGCACTGTACCTTTTACTGTAAAAAATCTTCTAAAATGTAAACTTTTACTATATATTTTGATCACCCCATGTATACCTGGGTCTGTGTCTGGGCTCTTAAATTGTGTCTGCTGGGGCATTCTGTGTGACTCACAGTGTCTGAGTCTGGGTGGTAGGAGATGCACTGTAGTTGCTCACAGCATGGGTGTGGAGACAAGCTGCCTGGGTGTGGCTTCTGCCTCCTTTTTACTTGTTAGAGCTTAGATAAATGAACTTCTCCACGCCTGTTTATCATCTCTAAAATGAGCACAGTGCTCATTAAAGCCAATTTGCAGGATCACTGTAAAGATTAAAGCAAATACTTTGTAAAAATAATTAAAACTGACTGGTTTAGTTGAAGGACTTGATGTTAATATTACTACATTCTAAAATCTACTACCATTTGCAACAGACTTTTTTTGAGTCTGGTTTTCAAAAGTGAAGATCAAAACACTGTAAAGATTCCCCTTCTCTCTCATGGTCTTTCCTTCCCTTTCTTCCAAGCACAGACCACTGAACGGCTGACGGAATCCCAAGAACTAATAGCAGAAGGTTGGTATGTCCTGGCAGTTTTTGAGAAAATAATGGGTGAAAATCCAGCTTCATGGGCTCTGAGAAATAGGACTTCATCTTCACTCTCTTTAGTTTCTGAAACTAGTCATGGTTTTTAAAAATATCGTGAGTTGCGGTATGAGGCAGATAAGGTTTTTAAAATTTGGAATACCTGTTAGCACTTTTACGACCAAAAGGACTTCGTGTTTTTGCCACATACGTTCAATAACAAGCAATTACTAGAGCAGGAGAAATTTTTAAACATTTAGGTACAGAGCAAGCCAATAGGGTGTGTTATGTTTGGATTAAGCGGATTTTATCCACACTGACAAAGCTCAGAGTCGAAGAAAGAGTGGGATAGTGTGCAAAATCCCCGTGTAAGAAAGCCCGAATCTTTTAAATGGCAAAGGAAGAGTTAGCAGGTAAAGTATGAAATAGTCATCATTTTCCGTGCCAGCCTGTGGAGAATAGAAGTTTTGTGTAATTGTGAAAATTTCAAAGTAATTTTTTTGTCTTGTTTTGTTTTATTTTTTAATTTGGTCTGCTGTACCTCAAGGCACAAATTAGAAGCGATCCAATGCAGGATCTAGTCGATGTTCTATTCAAAGTTCTCAGAAGCCTGTAAGTCATTTTCCTTGGCCCTTTTTCTTGTTTTCTAAATAGTAAGAACTTTCCTTTATTTTCACCTTTGGTTCTCCTGGTCTGATTTAATGTCCCCCTGAACATTCAGACCACTTCAGAAATAATTTTATGGTGCAAGGTTGGGCAGTCCTAATACAAAAATCCAAAATGCTCCAGTGCACACACATTAAAAGCATGGATATGATTATTTGGGGACCATATGTGTAAGACAAATGTGAAACATAAATTAATTTCATTTTTAGACTTGGGCCTCATCTCTAAGATATCTCTTTACCTTATTACAATCCCCTCCCTCACAGAAAACCTAAAATCTGAAACACCTCTACTCCCAAGCATTCGTGGTGAGATCTTGAACCTGTAAGATTTTACACTAGTATTATGCTGCCTGGGGTAACTCCTAGCTCTTCCTCCCCCTGGCTTGTTAGTGTTTCCGTGCTACAGTTCCTCCCTTCTGGAATGGAACCATCAACTGGCTGTTGCTCCCAGCACTTTTGTTAAGATTAAGCAATGTAAAGGACCTTAAGCGCAATGTGTCTTCAGTGACACATGCTCAATATATTGTTACTGTTCTTCTGCCACTGTTATTTAACTTGCTCAGATGTGCTGTGGTCTGGAAGGATCCCCAAGGCCGGCTGGTTAGGCTTATTTGCCAGCTTCTGGCATTTTGGGGAGGTGATGGAACCCCGAAGAGGCAGGCCAAGCTGTGGAAGGGGATTAAGTCACTGAGGGCCTGCCTTGGAAGGGGACGTCAGGACTGTGCCCTTTTCTCTCCTTCTCTCTTTGCTCCCTGGCCGCCTCTGTCACACATTCTCACCAAGCTGTGCTGTGCCACCACTGGCCCAAAGCAGCAAGCCAGGTGGGCGTGAGTGAAATCACTGAAACTGTGAATCAAAATAAACCTTTCCTCCTGTAAATTGACAGCCTCGGGCATTTTGTCACAGGTAGGCAGGATGGTAGCTTTGCTCAGAGCATGCTAGCACTGTATTTATTTTCGGATGTTCGCATACCCAGGTGGTGCCAGGGTGTAATTCCCTTCTTAGACTAAGGCAGTGCCTCCATATCTATTTCAGTCTGTCTTGATAGTGTTGGCTTTTGCTGTATTTTGCTCTTTTCAGGTCAGTGTTTAGTTTCGGCTATGTTTGTAATCTGTATTCACACATGCACACGTGCACTCACTAGCGTAAACACCCTGATTTGTAAGCATGCTTTAAACTCAAAAAACAATTCCCACTATGTAATTATCTTAGTGATCTGACCACGGCTAACTAGTTAGTATTAAAGTAGACCTGGCAGCCATAATCAGTGTAACTGAGGACATGCCAGTCCTAACAGACGAGGGAAATGGGGAATTGACCTTGACCCATTTAGACAGGATGGAAAAAAGCTAGTCCTTTGGCTCTGTGGTAAGAAAGGTCTTTTTAATCATGGAAAGAAAAATCATTGCAACACTTACCCCTGGGCCAGTTAATTGAAAGGACTCCCAAGACTTTAACAAAGTGTGTTTACTCTAGGCTAGTAAGGGTAAAGGATCCGGCACAGCAGAGGGAAGAAAACAGGCAAACAGCAAAGTGGTCAGCCAGGTCCTCCTCCGTCCTCTCTCATTTGCACAGAACATTCTTTGTGTTTGGATCGTAACCCACTGATCCGGATACACGTTGGACAGCTTGGCCTGGACAAACAGGCAGACAGAACAGGATGAGACCAGAAAGAGACTCGCACACATATGATCAATTTGATAACTGAAGAAAGAGCGAGGGCCACTCAGTGGAGAAAGCATAGTCTTTTTAACAAGTGGTGCTGGAATGACTGGCTAGGCACAGGTGACAAAACAAGCTTCAGTCCTGACCTCGTACCATTTACAGAAATGGATGGAAAGCAGGCTATAGATTCAAATATACAATTTAAAATCATAAAACCTCTAGAAGAAACACAGGAGTATTTGTGACCAGAATCTGCATTTTAACAAGATGCCTGGGTTATTGTTCTGCACATTATAACTGGAAAAGAGTAGCCTTGTACAGTGAGGTCTAGAGGGTGAGAGGAGGAAATGGGGTGGTGGGGACAGGAGCCCACAGTGTGCAGGGAAACACGCATATATGATGATTAGGGCAGTGGTTTTATTGAACAAGTTCACACTAAAATTTTTACCCAGTATTAAGTAAAAAATTTTTTAAAAAGGACAAGACACTATATGCTTTTTATTTTTCAAATTTATTTTTTGCAAACTTTCAAACCCTGTGATCATGCCCGTCTTTACTTTTTTGCAAAGAAGAAGTGCTAACAAATTGTATATTTCAAGTATTTTTTTTTTCTTGGCAAAGAAAACATTGGCCGCCCCATGTGTAACTCACCACTCTTTTGGTTGTTTTTGACATTGTTTTTCCTGACCTACAAAATCCAGAAGTTTGGCAGCCGCTGAGTTAGAACACATAGAGTAGTTTCCTGGAGGACACTGGGCGGCTGGAGACGGCTGAAATGCTGGGGCCTGGGAGACATGGAGCTGCACTTTGTCCTCCAAGCTTCAAGAGCTGTAATGGAATTCGATTTGCATTTGGGAAAAGTGACTGCAGTGGCTGGGTGCAGCAGGGATCAGAGCAGTAGAATAGGGGTTGGGGTACTGTGAGGAGGCTCTCATAGACAGTAGTGTGCATAGCTGGGGCAGAACAGATGTTAGTTGTATTAAGGAGGTAGAGCTGACAGTGTTCTGTTGGACAGAAGAGATAACTTTACATTATTTAAATTATTCTCTGACTTTAAGTCTTGGTAAATTTAGTATTCCCGAATAGTGCAAGTCAGTGCATTTCTCAGAACTCTTAAATGGGTTGATTTAAATGACTATAGCGTGATTGAGCTTCTGTGCCGAGTAGTCCTTCGAAGACAAAGAGAAACTCATTAAAATGAGATCAGGGAGTTAATCCATCTTTCCACATATGTACCCATTCATGAAAGCTATGCTGTATGAGTCAGAATATGCTGATTTCATTCATTTTATTACATATATAACCCCCTGGGAGAATATTGGCTAGTAAAAAATATTCGGTGCTGCTAAGCTTTTCAGACTTATTTTTACAGAGCTTAACTTGATTCTGGTGCATATTATGCAGAGCAGTAATTTACATATCAAGCTTGTATTACAGAACAGCCTTTTGTGATGGACTGTGTGGCTTGCCAGCCTTAGTTCAAGATTCTTACGGATTTCAGAATCTTTTTGCAGTATAATGAATTCTTAAGGATAATTTTAGGAAATAATTTAGTTGAAGCTATTACTTTTACCCCATCCCCCACAAGTGCATAAATAAAGGTTTACAAATGGAAGGTTCTGTTTCTTTGGCTTCTGTGTGCACTTAATCAGTTTATTTGTATGCTTTTCTGTAGGTACAGCTTAAAACCAAGGGCGGTCAGAATGTAATGAATTATCTTGGACACAGACTTTTCTCTATCCAGAGAAATTTTCCTGCTGTGGGTCCACCTGTAGTTTTTTACACCATGTACTCTGACACATCACGGCATATTGATGCACAGTTCAGTAGAAGCTTATAGAAGGGTTCAGTATGGAAGAAAAGTTGATGGAATTTTGATTTATGAGATTTATTAACATTCATGAATATGCATTATGTATCTCAAAAACCCACAGGAAGAAAGGTTGATTATTAGGAAGGGCTGGCTGTATGCTGTGGTTTCTTACGGTAACATGAGAATTTTTTCTGCCATTCATCCTACATTAGCACTTTATATCAAGCAAAACTGTGAAGGGCAGGAGCTACTGTTTATTTAACCTGGAAGGTAAAGCTTTAGTGTCATTGTCCTTCTGACTTCTGTTCTATAATTTGTGCTACAAACAAGCATGTCAGATGCATTTCAAATTTATGAAACAATGACTAGTGTTACTTACTTTTTAAAATAGGCAGAATTTTAAGGCCTTTTGTGATTTCTTTCGTATGTGTCTCTTTGTCTTCAAGGAGAGTAGACGGATATTCAAAATAAAGCAGATCATGCAGTCTGAGTTATTTTATGCCAGTTGGGGTTTTTCAGTAATGGGGAAAATATAAGGAGATGTGTGTAAATACTGCAAAATAGAAATTTCTATCTGCTTTGTTATCTTTAATTGGAGTCCATATGCACTTTTCTCCTTTATCATTAACAAGTATTTGTGTAGTATAAATACACTGAGACTATTTGACATGAGAGCTGTAAGTTCTTTTTTTTCTTGGCAGGATTGTTTGCAAATTTCTGGTACTGTGTACAAATTTCTTAACATTCAGGCACATTGGCCTTAAATGGTCAAAATATTTAAAGCATACCCTATTAAAGGTTGTTCTGTCTTTCTAGGGGCACAGAATGTGCTCCCTACAAGTAAAGGGTGTTTCACCTATAAGCTATTTATTAATGTCAACAAAACATATTAAACTAATTCAAATTGCTAAGTAGAGGACAAGTGTCCAGTGCTACTGTTTCTTTATTCATAATCTCTTGTGCTCTCAAAGGAGACTGTTTATATAGATAGTACAGCTGTTGGTGTGAGTCAAGAGCTCAGTGTTTATTAGTTTGCGTGTGGGACTTAACGATCACATTTACGGAGGGGAGCCGGTACGGGTCCTGAAGGTCACAGCTTACCTTCTTCTCTGTGTTTTCATCCCCTCCCTCCTTTCCCTCCCTGCTCCTTCCAACGCTTGGTTCCCATCACATTTGCAGAGACTATTTTCATCATTTTCCCCCTTCAGGTCTTTTTCTTGCCACCCCCTTTCCTTTCCCTTTCTCCCCCGTCTGTCCATCTCCGGCTCAATACTTTTAAAGAACAACTGATTGTGGACAATTTTAAACATATGCAACACACAGAACTAGTGATTTACTCATCGCCTTGCTGCAGTTATTAACCTTGGCCAGTCTTCTTTCATGTATCTGCCCTCTCCACCCCTGATGGGTAGGGGTGCTGCGGTTTGCTTCACATAAATTTCAGGGCTGAGAGCTAGCCCCGCTGGAGAGCACGTACTCAGCACACGTGAGGCCCTGGAGTGGGTGGCCCTGGGTTCAACCTCTGGTAGGGAGAGCAGGAGGAGAGGGGTTAGCTCTTCACTTAAGACTTTTTAGATGACACGGGTAGATTAAATTGCATTTGATCTACCCTCATCTTTCATGAGGGTCAGGTTATAGAAGAGCTTCTTTCTCCTCCTCCCTTCCGTCTTTCTCCTCCTCCTCCTCTTCAGACATTTTCCCTTGCTGTCCCCTTTCTCCATGGAGGGGTTTATTTCTCAGTCACTCTTACAGTAAGAATACGGCCTTTGAGCTCTCTACCTAGCTGG
This sequence comes from Dinomys branickii, assembly GCA_004027595.1. Lineage (NCBI taxonomy): Eukaryota > Metazoa > Chordata > Mammalia > Rodentia > Dinomyidae > Dinomys > Dinomys branickii. Next base: position 121,674 of record PVLD010001450.1, read on the forward strand.
ATTAGATTGCTCATCTTGATCAGAACCTACGTCTGTATTTCTGTATTCTACACAACATGTGCGTGAAAGTAGATACTTAGGCTCTTCAGGATTTAACAGGAGCTCTTAAGGTTAAAACCTTGAGTGAAAAATTCTCTAATACTCAGGGCCTGGGAGATCTGCACATTCCTTGTTTTCAAGTAAATTGGCAATGTTTAAAATTTTTTTAAAAATTGACTTCATTTTTTACTTGAGTTTGATTGCTTTGATCTAGAACGTTTTTTCGAATGTTTGTTTTGTCCCACTAGTCTGGTGGAAATCAAGGACATTTAAAAAATTTTTCTCTCTCCTGGAAAACTGATTTGACCTTGTGATGGTTTTCTTGTTTTTAAGATATGGGTCAGCAACATCTTTTGGAAATGTGACTCTGATTAGAAAGGTTACGGCCACGGTGTGCTCCTTCCCTGTCCTTCAGTTCCTCCTTAGAGGGGACAGGACTTTGGTTCTTCCTCCCTGCTTCCGTGCCACTGTGTCCTCCACTGTGTTGAGTGTTATACTAAGTTCTTAGAACCTTTAACTTTTCTCCTGCCTAATCCAAGTTGTTCACTACTGTCAAACAGTCTATTGAAAACATCTTTTGCTTTATGTAACCCATCTTCAGAATCTCTCTTTTGTTCCTATGAAAATAGGGTATCAACCCTAATTCCTCCACACCTAAATTCCAGTTGGGCTTGAATGCTGGATAGGACCCCTGCTGCCCTGCCCTGCCTGGGTGGACAAGTGGATTCCTGCAGCTTTCTTTTGTTTGTCTTGTTTTTGTTTTGTTTCTCTTTTTTGGTACTGGGGACCAAACCCAAGGCTTCCTGCAAGCTAGGCAAGCTTCCTACCATTGAGCTACATCCCCAGCCCTGCAGCTGTCTTCTAATTATGTCTTTGTCAGTGATGTAAAAACTAGTTTTAGAGAGATAGACTTTCAGCTGTTTTATGTATTTTTAATGTATATATTTTTATTATGGAAAATATGAAACAAAACTAGTATTTTAGCCATTGCAAGTACACAGTTCAGCGACTTCAAGTAGATTCACAAAACTGTTCAGCCATCACTACTGTGCACTTTCAGAATGTGTCCTTCATCTCAAAAAGACACTCTGTACCCGTTAAATGATAACCTCCCTCACCCTGAGTCTTTGCTGTGGCTCTGAGGTGACTGACTCCCTTGGGAAGAGAACAGTGCATCCACCTGCAAATTCAGAGCAGAAGCAGCCAGGGCAGCCTCTGAGTCACTGCTCCATGAAGCCCCTCCTAAGTATCTGTCCCATGCTGCCCGCCACTGTGGTGGGCTGTAGGAATAATATTATTATTTAAATCTACATTATTCCTCTAATGTCATCTAGATTCTTTCTACTGGGTGATACTGACAAGCGCTCAATTACTGTCGAATGGCTTAGGCTGACAGTGGGAGGTTTAGACTCACGGTTCTTTTTGCCTGTGAGGAGCAGTTGGCATTGTTGACAGGAGCCACCTGAATCCTGCCAGCCTCCAGGCCTCTGGTATATTGCTTCTAGTGGTTCTTCTGGGTTACTCCACGCCCACTGCATTGTGCTCATTTTTTCTCCTTTATTTCCTGTTCCCGTTTATGCATTTATTTGACCTTTAAAAAAGCATCTCCAAGCCAGGAAAGGTGGTGCATACCTGTAATCCCAGCACTTGGGAGGCTGAACCAGACGGATCACTGTGCTGCAAGATCAACACCAGTCTGGGCTACATAGTGAGTTAGAGGCTAGTCTGAACTACACAGTAAGACCTTGTCTCGATCAATCAATCAATAAATGCATCTCCTCTCTGCTAAATAGTAGGTGTTAGGAAAATGTAAACATTGGAGATATTTTTAAGAATCAAAGATAAAAAAAAAAAAATCAAGGGTCAAAATGTGAAAAACGGGCCGCGGATATAGCTCAGTGGCACAAATGCCTGCCTGGCAAGCACAAGGTCCTGAGTTTGATTCCCAGTACCAAAAAAAAAAAAGAAAAGAAAAAAACCAACCAAAATGTGAAAAGCCCTCAAAGGATTCATTTTCTCATGGGAAGATGGACTTGCTAACTAGTGTTAACAGCTAACTTGACATGTCCTAAATACAGGCTTGTGCTAGGTGCAGTGTGATTCTGGAGCTTCATTTTGCTTGAGGAGCCCTGAAGGCCCTGTAGGGGTGATTTGCTCATAAGGAAGTGATTTGCACATAATTTTGATGGGGGGGATCTGGGAAGTCAAAAGTCCACAGCTCTCTAGGATGGAAAGCTCTGCTTAAGCATTAACCACTGTAAGTCAAATTACGACCTAAGAAACAAAATGTACAAAAATAAGTCCACCATGCAAGATTACTGTTCACAGACACAGAGTAGTGGTTATGTGAATAAAACTGCTCAAGGTGAAAGGCCTTTTGGGGACTTCTTTTTCTTAGGGCTCTGACTGGTGACTGACAGAGAAAACAGTACAAGTATTTTGTATTTATAACGTCTGACCTGGAATAGGAGAGGCTTCATTTAAAAAACTGAAAACAATGTCACTTGATTGTAATTTTGTAAATTCTAAGTTGTAAAGGTTTTCAGTCTTTGGATATAAGACAACTGTAGGAGATTTTGTCTTGAGAAAAACTGGGGGTCGGTCAGGTGTAGCTTAGTGGTAGAGCACTTGCCTAGCATGCATGAAACTGAGAGTTCAGTCCTCAGCATTGAAAGAGAAAAAGGTGGGGAGAGGGGGAGAGAGGGAGGCAGGGGAGAGAAAGAGCCAACTGTCCGGTTAAAATGCAGAGGGAAACCCGGGCATGGTGGCACACAACTGCAGTCCCAGCACTGGGGAGCCTGAGGCAGGAGGATCAGAGAGAGAGAGAGTTTGAGGCCATCCTTGGCTACATAGTGATTTCAAAGCTAGCCTGAACTATATAGTGAGACTCTGCCTGAAAAAAAAAACAGAGGGGAGATTGCTGCCATTAGCACACCTGGCTGGGCGGTTGTCATAAGCAGACCCAACTGCACATGACTGAAAATGACCAAAAGGGCTGTAAATGTTTCTACAGCAGGAATACCATTAAAAGCCCAAGGTGTTGAGATAAAACAACCACACCCCTTCTCCAGCTGCTGATTGTGGGATTGCCACAACTTTGAGAAGAATAAAACCCAGGTGTCTGTGAGTAAGCAGAGTTGTTTTGTCTGTTGTAGCAGGGACTAATTTGAACAAAAAGGGAGCTGTTGGCCAAGCCTGGACCCACCCAGCTTGAGCCCCTGTAGCTTAAACCCCTGGCTGTCATTGTGCTGGCAGTTTCTACAGAGTCTATCTATGGTGGAGATCCCTAGCTATCAAAGGTGCACGGAGTATTACAGAAGATTGGGTTTCACTTACTTACAAGTGTGACCTGAATGTATTTATTGGGAACCACATAGTAATCAGAAAAATAAGTAATAGAGAAATTCACTTGGAGGGGGTCAAGTTTATTTTCTAAGAATCCCTGCAACGTTCTTTGCATTAGAAGCATCAGACCATTCCATGTAAAAACTACCCAGAAAACCCACATTGAGTGACATCCTATTGCCCAAACTTTCTCTCTTAGTTTGCAGATTGCAAGGGACTGGTTGTTTTTGTTTGTATTACTGTCACAATGTGTGATCTATTAGGGAAATATTCCCTGGAAATTCATCCTCGAAACAGTGGGATTCACCCAACCCCTCACCCCTAGTTACTTCATTGGTGGCAAAAATAACAATTGTCCCTTGGGAAATGAAGCACATCACTATGGTAACCAATGAAGGTTGCATCATTCTAGGACACATTTTAAAAAGCCTGGATTTCACCATGGATAGACGCTCGTCTTATTTTATTCAGTAGCTTAGCAACCTGTGGTATAGTGTTTGTTGCCACCCCCAGCCTTCTCTTTTCTCCCAAGAAAGTGACCTATATAAATAGTATTATATTGTAGGCACATTTTCACAATGAATTTGGCACAGTTCTTAGGTGTGTTTATGATAACAACCTCATTTTCTGTACCAAAAACCAGGGCCCATTCTGTGTCTGAAGAACGGCTGCTGTTCTGTCTCTGTCCCGCTCTGGTCTCTCTGTACCCTTGGCTGTTGACGCTAATAAAGCATTTGCTGCTGGACTGCTTTTCTTACTCGCTGATATCTATTACTTAAGTGTCGTGCTTCCCAAATCTTAATTTTCAGTACAGGTTTCACTCCTGAACTCCAGGTAGGTTGTTCATTCTGCAACAGCCCTGAATAAGGCTGTCCCCAAACTCAGCATATTGAAAATAAACTCAATGTGCCTTTCATAAAAGTCACTTACTGGTGAATTGTACCACCTTGTACATAGCACCACACATCCAGTCAGTGTCCAGGTCCCATGTTTAACTCTTTGAATGCTTAAAATTTGCTTTGTAGGCCCTCATCTTTTTTTTAAACTTTCTCTAGGGCTGATCCCAGAGCTCCCTGCATGTTGGCAAGTGCTCTGCCACTGAACTACACCTTTAGTCCCCTTAAATCCTGGCCTAGTTTACAGGCTACACCCTCCAAACCCATTACTTGAAAGTAACCGGGCCTCTCCTGGTTCTCCATGAACAAATAGATAACTAAATATGATCTTGTGATTGGCTCCTTAGTATCAGTGGCTCCCATTGCCTTCAAAGCAAAATCCAAAGTCTTCTGCACAGTCCTCAAGGCCCTCAGTGGCCTTCAGCTCCTTTGACCAGGTCTGTTTCTCACCACGGCTATGCGTTTTTTCGTCCTCTGGTGTGCCACAGCGAGAACATGCTCCCATCCCTGCTCCACTTTCTGGGGCGGAAGGCTGGTCTTCCTGCATTTCCAGTCTCTCTTTTCTAAAAAGCTTTCTCTGGTACTGGCTAACTCCCCACTCTGTACTTTGCTCATTACTGCTTTACTCCATCCATCCCTGTTGGATTTCTAGGAAACTGGGGCTTTGTGTGTTGCGTGAATGGACACTCACCCTGCCTGCATTTCAATGGACATGCATGGATCTTCCCCAATACACTGACCTCTACCGGCTTAAGTCTGCCTGTCTGTCTCTCTCTCTCTTTTTAATTTTTTGAGACAGAGCTTACTATGTAGTCCAGCCTGGTCTTGAACTCACCATGTAGCCCATGCTGGCCTTGAATTCATGGCAATCCTTCTGCCTCAGCCTCACAAGTGCTGGCATTACAGCATGAGCCACCATGGGCCACCATGCCCAGTTTAAATATGTCTGTTCCTCACAATTCTTTTCTTCTTCTCCTCCCTGTTCTTCCTACCCACATCAAACACAGGGCCTTGAATGTACTAAGCACAAGTGGAGCTACACCTTCGACCATAGTTGTTACTTTGTGAAAAATTTTTTCAAGGAAGTGAGTTTCCCTTACTGTTAAGACCTTTTTCTGTTTTTCCTTTTAAGTATAATTTTCAAAAACTTTAAAACTTCTGAGTGTTGCAAAATTTACATTTATGTAGGGCCCCCTTAGCCATCCAAGTTACACTTTCTGTCTCTAGGATGCACTTTTGTATTCTGTAAACCGCTGTTGTGTCACAGGAGGTAATAGTAACTGATTTTTTAATGTAACTTTAGTTTAGATGTAAACATTTATCAGTTGCCCTTCATACAAGTTGGTGTGGAAGGTTTGTGTTCAGTGAGGATTAAATGTGTGTGTTCAGGTGTTTGGGGGCCATTATTTCTTTAGAAATACTTGTTGCTATTAGAAGTAACCACTGGATTTTGTTTGCTGATCTTGTACGTTCCAACTCTGCTTAATTTATCTCTTCGTTTTAGTAGGGCATTTTTGGGTAGGCATATGTGGATTCTCTAGGATTTTCCATCTGTAGAAGTATGTCATCTACAAGCAGAGGTAGTTGTACTTGTTCCTTTCCAACCTGCCTGCTTTTCACTTCTTTTATTTGCTTGATCACCCAGACCTGGACTTCCAAGGTGTGAGGTAACAAGTGGTGAAAGTGGGCGTTCTCACTTCTGATCTGGAGGGCCATGTTTTCATTCTTTAACCACTAGTACTACTTCACAACTTGGGGTTGTGCGGAGAAAGTATTCCTTAGTGTGCCTGGTGTGTTCACCTTACAGGTACCGCCGAAGGTGGCAGGAGCAGTGTAATTCACAGGATTGGTGCTTCTGGTTGGTTGGAACCTGCTGGTGCTCCCCAGCTAGGTCATTGTCTTTGGCTCCTGTTCCGAGCTTTTGTGGGTGCCTTGTCTCTCTCCGGCCTGCTGGCCTGCCACGTCATCCAGCCTTTGCTTCAGGATCATCTGCTCCACACGGGTCCCCTTGGCCAGCCACTAACTCAGAAGATCTGATTCTTAGAGCTTACCATCACTTGATCATGCTACTAGGAAAAGCTGTCCCTTTGGATAAGTGTCTGGCTTATATGATTATGTTTGTTTGTTTGTTTGTTTTGTCTTTTTGAGACAGGGTCTCCCTGTGCAGTTCAGGTTGGCCTTGAGCTCACTTTGTAGCCTAGGATAGTCTCGAACTCACAATGATCCTCCTGCCTCAGCCTCCCGAGTGCTGGGATTATAGGTGTTCACCACCACACCTGGCTGGCTTATATGATTATGGTCTTACTGTGAATTCTGTTAGCATCACATGTTGCATATAGCTCATATTAGTTCATTTGATCCCTGCACTTTATTAATAAAACATAGAGATTCTTCAGGAAACTACTAGTGGATAAGGGCAATGGTCAGACACTTGGAAAGGCAAAGCAACAATAAAAGTAATTTTCTAACACTGTCACAATTAGATGTGAGAGTGTGTGTGTGTGTGTGTGTGTGTGTGTGTGTGTATACATAAATGAGGAAGATATTTGAAGAGTCATGCAATTCTAAGAACAGAAGCTTTATATATAAGGACTAGGGTTTTTAGAGAGGTATGTGTAGGGGGTATATGACAAAGCTACATAGTTAAGATATAATACATATACAGTGTTAAGAGATTTGCTTTATATATCTCACCACTGTTCCATGACTAACATACTGTGATTTCATGCACATACTCTCTTCTGTTGCAGGACAGTTCGTGTTTGGTTAAAGAGAGACAGCGGGCAGTATTGGCCAAGCATATACCATGCAATGCCTTGTAAGTATTTGGGTCTCTGTCCTGCAAACCAGACCTCACTCCAAATCCTCTTCCCAGATTGCCTCCTCTCTATTTCCTCCTTTAGGAGGAAAGTCTAAAGGCTGGGAATCTTATTATAATGACGAGTGCCACTTTACAGCATTTTAGATTTTCTAAGGTTCTATGTAAAATAAAATAAACTTGTTCTGAAATTGTATATTCATAGTTTCTGAATAAAATTAATGAGAGAAGGACTATAGCACATAGGCTGTCTGATTGCAGCAGTTCTCTTGTGTCTAACTTTTTGTTTAACTATTTTGGAAAATATGTCTTTAGACAATTCAAAATTTTGTCCAGTGATTTTAGTTGTAAAGGAAATATGTCTGTGCATTGTTGTTATGCATTTGTGGAAATTAAGACATTCAATGTTGAACATTCGATTTTCAGAAAGATTTGCTTAGGATTAAAACATTCAAATTAGAAGTGGATCTCATTTCCACTAGATCTTATTGGAGAAATATATCCTTGCACTCAGCAGTGTTTCTTAGACTGTCCCACTGGCAGAAGTTCCTTTATAGATAAGTAACTGTCCCCTCAAATTAGGAAATTTCTTCTTCTCTAGTGTTTGAGGTGGTGTTCCATGTTTATTTTAGTGTAAAATTGTTTAAATTCATTATCACTTACATTTTCTTGCTTCCCTTCAAATCTTAATTAAACTCTGCCCTCTAGAAGAATCTTCTTGGGCTCATGCCCTCTGGCTTCCTGTGTGTGTACACCTCATCCCTTGGTATAAGATTCCTGGTATCAGAAGTACATGCCACTGTGTACAACCAAAATAGATTAATGCTAAATTATAGATGTGATTAAGTTTGTGCCTCTGGCAAAGGCATACCGTAATAATAATTTGCCTGTTTATGAACAGATAAATTATTAAGGATTCAGTGGTTTTCAGTGATTTTCAAATTATCTTTGGGGCTTTGCATGGCTTTAGAATTTTGTAGTAAATAGATGACAGTTGAGGCAAGTATTCAGTCCATTTCCTGTAAAGGAAAAACTTCTCAGAATTTTGACTACTATATTTTCCCTTTACTATTGTGCTTCCAGTAGACACTGTTGTAGGATTTAGGCCCAACATTCAGGTCCAAAAGAAAGATAAACTTGTTAAGCCATGGCAGTGATCATAGTGTAGAAAAACAGGAAAAGGAAAGAATTCTGTGATTCTTCCCACCCCAATTTTTAAGTGATGTTTCCTGGTTTCCTGGTTTTTCTTTGATTTGCTTCTTCATCAAACTTTTAGTGTTTTTTTTTTTTTTTTGTGGTACCAGGAACTAAACTCAGGGCCTCACATTTACCAGGCAGGCGCTGTGTTGCTGAGCTACATCCTTGTCCCTCTCCATCAAACTGAGACAATATCTAACCTGACAGAACAGGCAGGGCTGTCACCCAGTAAAGTGAGGTTGGCCCCAGACACCCGTGGCTCCCAGAGAGAGAAGTAGCCACAGGAAATGATGGGGACGGAGGGTTTGAGGTAGGAGCCTTCTTGTGGTGAGCACAGACAGGAGCCTCGTGGAGGCACAGGACCCCAAACAATTGCTTACATCCCCTTGCCTGCATATGCACACATATGTATTTGATGTCACTCTAGAGCCCTCTTTATTGGTCTATCTATCTCTAAGAGTACAGAGAAACTTCTAGTAGCATTTTCATGATCAATTACGCTGTCCTGATAATGACTAAAAGTTACTGTCTCTCCTACATCTGGTATCAACAAATATTTGCAGAGGGGTTGAGTTAATAAATATAATTTTCCCCAGGAACATTGTCATACATTTTCTAATGCTCAATCATAAGGTCTGAGAAAAAGGACCCTCTAAATTATTTGTGTACTTGCCTGTGGCATTGCACTAACAGGAGTTTAAGAAGGGCTGTTTTACTCTTCAGAGTGCTGTCTGCGGCCCAGCATTTTCAGCATCACCTAAGAAACAGAGCAGCAAACCCCAGGGCCACTGAACCAGAATCTGCATTTCAATAAAACCCCTCCTTAAATTCAATATAAATTAAAGTTTGAGATTTGCCTTGTAACGTTATACATGTTTGAATGAACAAAGGTAAATGTGTGTGTGTGTGTGTGTGTGTGTGTGTGTGTGTGTAGTATTGATTTGTAAATAGGTGTAAGTTTACATGTCAGTGAAGCAAACATTTGCTGGCACAGCTATTGTCTACATGCCACTGATGTGGGTGCCAGAGATCTGCGGGTAAATGGGGTACATATGTGGTCAAAATGATATCTATGAATTTTCATTGTTGAATGCTTCCACTGATGGTGCGCAGGTAAAAGGAAAAAAAAACTGTTCTTCACAGTGCTCAGAAATTAGTTCCTATGTTCCTAGGAATCTTACATTTTGATATGACATAGTAACTAAGCTCTGAGCAAGACCCTAAGTTTTGTTTAACCTGAGAGAGGCATAATCATATTGCAGAAGGAAGTAAGATATCCTTTGATCACTTAGAGAACCTGAAACAGACTTCAGTTTCCAGGGCATTGTTTTGCAGTGTTTCGTTGAAAAAGTTTTAAGAGGTTTCTCCCCATTATTCTTATTTAATGGTTACGTGTATTATAAAACAAGGAAAGTGTATAAATCCAGAGACTATAAAATGTATGCAAAAGGCAGATATAACCACATTGTGTGTTTACATGTAAATAATTAGTAATATTCCAAATATAAAAGAAGATATTCTGAGCATTTAAAATATGGCATATTTATTTTGTGCACTAAAACACCCTTCCGTCGTTTAAGATACTGGAGATTGAACCCAGGGCCTTTTGTACTGAGCTACATCCTCAGACCTTTTTATTGTGAGGCAGAGTCTCACTAACCTGCTAAATTGCCAGAGCCGGGCTTGAATTTGTGGTCTTCCTGCCTCAGCCTCCTAGAGTAATGTACTGGGATTATAGGTGTATACTAACCTGTGGCTTAAAATACCTTTTACGTATAGTATTTGTCATGTTCTCAGCAGCAGAGCAGATGTTTGGTAACTTTGGGAAGAGAGTTGGTGGCATTGTATAAGAGTTGGTGAAGGTGGAGTTACAACAGGAGTCAGCCTGAAGAGCAGGGTGTGAAGAGGCTGAGTAACTCTCGGGAGGGGCAGAGGAGAGAAAGCAAGCACGTCAGGATAAACACTAGTCTTACCCTTTCACTTCCGAGCATCTCCTCCTTTCCCCGGGGAAAGGAAGCCAGGGCAAACTAGATTTGCCTGCTTCAGGCTGTTTGCCACTGTGCCAGTATGGTTTTCACAGGAATTTAGCATTTGGACCGCAAGGCCGAGGCTGTTCCCCTTGAACCAGTAATATGTAAACCCGAGAGTTGCGAGGCTCCAGCTGTGTGAGTGGATAAACAGTGAAAGCTGATTTGCAAGAAAGGAAGGGTGAACCAGGGGTAGCACATCTCCCCTCCCCAAGGAGGAAAGTGCCTGAGCAGTGGTCCTGAACGTTTTCTTCCTCCTGCTGATCTTCCGACTCCCAACCCATGCCTGGCTGGGCTTCTGCCTTTGAGTTTGAGATAGACACCCGCCTCCAAGTGGATAGCGCAGGTGTACCGCAAATGGCTTTCCCTTGGTTGTAGCTGCAAATGTCTGACGAGGCCTCGCCTTGCCTGTGTACCTCCTTGTTCCCATCTGCTCATTTCCTCTGGTTCGCTGTGATTTTAGCAGAGAAAGGACTGAGCCTTGGCCCTATGGGTGCCGCCATGGTGTTGACGTGAACAGAGTCTGGGAAAAGTGACAGCATCTAAAGAAGGAAAGCAGAAAGTAGCACTTGAACCTCTATCTTGTTTGTGTAGTTTGTCTAACACATGTTGAGTGTTTCTTCCATAACCACACTTCACAGTAGACTAAGAATGGAGTGGTTAAATATGGCGGTCGACCCCCATCTTCATGCTTCGGAAGGCGGAGTCACGACAGAAGATGAGCAGGGTGGGGATGTGGTCCCCAAGGCTTCCGCAGAAAGTCCCATTGTAAACCCTGTTCTCTAAAGTTTTTGTTCTGATTTTGTTTTGGTGCTCGGGATCGAACTTGAAGTCTTGCTAAGCACATGTTCTACCACAGAGCTGTACTCCCAGCCCCAGTATAGTGAATTTGGGGTGACAGCTGACTTATTTCATAGTTATTATAAGCTGACTTGTTTTCTAGTTCTTAAAAGCTGAGTTTATGGGCAAGTGAGGAATCAGAGCATCTCCTTATCAAATACCATTTCCAAACCAAATGTTCTCTTAGTCCGAAGTAGGTGCTACTGCATAGCTGCCTGTGAGAGTGTCAGTTACAGCCCGCCCGCCTGGGCCCGCCCTTACTTCGAATCCTGGAGAGAACCCTTCCCCAGGGTGCTAAGTTGAGATTTTAGTTGTAGCAATAAATGGGATTATTTGTTCCAGGCATCTCATAGATAGCATTTCAACCACCACGTTTGTATCACACTACAGAGAAAAAGCATGAAACAGCACAGGCATTCCTGTGTTCGTGGCTGAGGTACTTAGATTTACCAACCAGGTTTGCCACTCCAGGGGTCAAACAAAAGAGAGCCGGGAAGAATCTGAGTGTAAACCAGGCTGGCAGATGGTGATTATTCTTACTCTGTGTGAACACTGACTATCGTGGCTGAGCTTTTATCGCCAGCTTCTCCCCTGGGTATGGCGAGCAGGTGAGTCCCTCGGGCTGCCAACGAGCTAGTGACTGGGAGGCTGGAGGAAGTGAAAGCTTCAGGCTGGGGCACGTTACAGAACTGGAAACCACTCTGTCGTTGTCGGGCTAGGTAGGCGACATTTACTTTGGCTCCTAAGTGTTTGCGAGTTTGTTCCCAAAGCAAAACAGAAGACATGTTTTCTAAGGTAGTTAGAAATGAATAGCCACGCTGAGCATAGTGATAAAATGACTTGTTCTGTTACCGCTGCAGCTGTCTGTCTCTGTCTGGTGGGATGCCAAGTCCAGTCTGAAGTTACGGCCAGGCCTCCTTACTGTTTGCTCAGCTGATGTGTAGGGTACAGGAATCTGAGTCTTCACTGACACACCTAAGTTTGAACTGCCTGCTTCCGAGTTTTTATCAAAAGCTTGGTTGGGAGAAAGAGTATTTGTGGTGGATAGTATGACTATCCATGTGAATTCTGAGTTTTTCCCGCCTTTTGTTCATGCTCTGCAGTAATACCTTCCTTCACTGTGCCTTCAGCTCATACTGACGTGTAACCAGTATTAAATGCTGTGTGACTGTTTGTGAAGTAATTGTGTCCGCCGTAATACACTGCACCCCTTTATCTGAAGGAGCACTGAGGGAGCATATTTTTCAGATATGAGGTCCAGCCACCTTAAGCTTTCTTTAGGACAGAACTTCCTGCCTTGTGTGCCGCAGTGCACTCTGGTGTGGGCCTAGTTAATTAGAGGTCTCCTAAGCATTGATCCTCTTATTAGGGTGGGGGGGCATGGAAAGCAGAATGAAGAAGCAAGGAAGAAGTCTGTTCCATTTACTCAAGGGACTAGATAAATACAATTTTCTGCATGTGTTCTGGGGCAAAAAAATGTCGGGAGCAATAGCTCTGAGGACCTAGTAATTGGTCCTTATAGATAATGTGAAAGGTGGGACGTTGATGGTTCCTAACACATCTTTATTTTAAGTTTCTTTCTGTTCTTCGATATATTTTCCTCAACCATGACTCCTTTTGCTTATTTCTGTTGTTTCATTTTATTGTATCTGCTTTTTTAGGCCATTTTAAAGACTTGATGAAATGAGGTGGGCACTACATGAGTTAAGTTGGGGAATACATGAGTTAAGGTGGGAAATACATGAGTTAAGGTGGGGAGGTGGAGTTGAACATGCTGAATCTGTTGTTTACATTAAGTTCATCCCCTGCCCCGCACATTGCTTCTGATTGGAGCATTTGAAATCACTGTTAGAGCCTTTGTTTAGGTTCTAGGGAAACTGGAATTTTATTTTCCTTTTTGCTGTGTTAACCTGTCAAGTCACTTTAGGCAAGTCCACCTCCAAGTGTTGTGCTTTGCTTCCTGAAAGATAAACTGTCCATTTTCTTTATTCTCAGATGTGCAAAATATTTAGTTATTAGGTATCTCCAATAATTATTTGTACAATACTTTTGTGGTCTTGTGTTTAACAATATATGCAGTCATTCTTGATGTGAGCCCAGAGTTAGCTGTGCTAATTTGTGAGGTTATGGCCAGGCTGGTCTCCTTTTCTTATCGTTGGGGCCAGTTGAGAGGCAACAGGTAACTTGAAATTGAAGATTTGGAATATTAAGTTGATTAATATGTCCATGTTACTTTATATCATGAACAGAAATGAGTTATTTTGCATATAAGTTGTAAATGTAAATTTTTCCAACTGGTGAGGACAGTGTTTGATAGTTCAGGACAATGGAGGTGGCTCCTGTGCTTCCCCAGCCTCCACTGTTGAGTTTAGTGGTGTTTGGGGGAAAGTTTATGTGTACAAAGGTATTTAAAATAATAAACTTGGCAACTCAGTGTATATCAGGTAGTGATTGTTTTGGTGACTTACAGACATCTTTAACCTAGAAAGTTCCCTGCCAGACAGGGAGGGAGAGGATGAGTGTCATTGGGAAATGCCCATCGTATTGTTTCAGTTCATACTGTATTTCAAGTAACTCCTTGGTGCCTGGTTAGGAAGTTATCGTTCCATTTACTGATTTCTTTTTCACAGATTGTATTATGGAACCATATGTAGAAATAATTTGTATGTGTAAAAACAAATTATTATTTTTACTATTTGTGTTTTTAAAAACAGTGATATAATATGATTGACTGTATTTACTAAGATACCCAGGAAACTTTCTTGATTTTTAATGGACATGAAGTAAAGTACAGATATCCAAACTAAAAATAACAGATATTAACTAATGTCAGTACAGCAAGTATTTAGCATGTTCTTATTTGATTTTCGTCTGACAGCATTTTAAACTTTACTGTGGTTGTATTACTTTACTGTAATGTAAAACTTGCCTAAAAGATTAAGTGACCATTTCTAATCATAATTAACTGTCCTGATGTTACTCAGACTAGACTAAATGAAAACAGAATGATAAATTGTAGTTGAATGCTTAAATTGTTTTATTTAAATAAAAATTGCTTCTTAATGCTAGGCACAAGAAATCCTTAATTAAAGGTATGCCTAATAAAATAAAACATGGGCTGAGCATTGCAAAGCTAAAAACATTATTGAAGACAAATTAAGTATGAATGAACTAGTGTGCACGAATCCGGTGTGGCTCCTTACCCTGGGAGCTTGACATTTAACTTTACCATGACGCCTTCAACACCTGAAGTTGTATTCACAGATGTACTAGTTTATTTACTTTTTAACTTTTAACCAGAGAATCTTATGAGGAAGATAAGTCTCTACTGCCAAATTATGCCCGTAGCATTTTATAGCAGTCAGTGTGAATGAAATCCAGAGCTTTAATCTTCAGTGAAATCTGTGTTTATTGAAGCAAAGTTCAACCAGTCAGCAAAGGTCAGAAAATAAATTAGCCGAAAATGAAAGAATTATAGGTGTAGATAATAGAAATTAGAAAATCTTCTCTCAAATAGAACTCTTTTGAGAATACTTCCTCTCAACTATCTTTTTTTTCTTTTTTAAAGCAAAGGCCATGATCTTTTTAAAAAGTACCAATTGTAGTGTAACCAAATTAGAAATGTAGGAAGCCACTTTTCGTTTAATCCATTTAGTTACTTTCTTGTTGAGTCTAATATTACTGTTTTGAGTCTCCTTTGTCTGGGGTTCAGATCTCTTCAGCTTTTTTCTCCTTCAAATTACATGTTTAATGTACTCACCCCACTGGGGCTTTTTGTTTTAGATTCGCCTGAACTTAAAGCTGAATATCTGCCTTAAGTTATGAAGGCTTAATTTTTAAAAACACTCAAATGTTGTGAAAGTATTTAAAGGTAAGACTGCAGTAGCCCATGAAAGTCAGAAGTCCTGATATGAATGTTGGCGAACAGGAAGTCCAAGGCCCCACAGACCTGCAGACACTGCATTTGTACCTTTCATGATCTCACTCCCTGCATTTTGCAGGTACACTTCCTTTGACCGTCCTCCAACTGAGACAAAAAAAGCTAGATGGCAAATTTAGAAGCTGTAGTCATCCCTCCCGTACACGCAAGGAGTAGTGAGAAATTAGGATGCAACGTGAACAAGACCATTGGCAAGGCCTTGAATTTCAGTTCTTTGGTCAGTAGAGGCCTGAGCAGTCTTAGGCTGCCTCCGCACGGCGTGCTGTGTACTTGGGGAGCCCAGCAGGTAGGCTGGCTTACCTGTGCGATTCCATCTCACTGGGGAACGTTAAATGTAGGAGTGTGTGTGTGTGTATCTATTGGCTCTAGAGCTCAGGGTTGTAGTGTTGCTCCAGGAAGTCAGTGGAGGGACACTGTGTTGTCATTATATAGTTCTGGTCAGTCGCTTCACTCGCTCTTTGAAGAAAGCAGTGTTAAGGTAGGGGACAGCATAGCTTCCCGGCCAGTTCACATCTAACCTGCATGTTTAACCACAGGAGAAACCAAGCATTTCTTTGTTGCCTTATGAATTAATAGTTTTATATTATTTAAAGCAGAGTGTTGGGATGTTTTGTTTTGTTTTTTGTTGTTGGGGGGTTTTTTGGTGAAACACCCCATTTTTGTAACCTGGTAACAGTGTGATGCCTAAATCATACTGTCCTGCCCCCCCCCAACCAAAAAGTTCCTTTTCTCATGTTACAATTATTATCCGAACCTCAGTCTCGTGATAGTTCCCTAGATGGTTTCTTACGTATGGTTGCCATAATGACCTGATGCCATTAACTTTTCTTTTTCTTTTGGGGGATGGTTATCAGGAATTGAACTCAGCACCTCACTCTTGCCAGGCAGCCGCTGCACCACTGAGCTAGACCCCAGGCCCCCCAGATGGTTTCATTCCTTTGATATTGCTGCTACCTGGCTAGGAGCACATTGTGTCTGGGCCACAGTGCTAGTCTTTTTGAGGTGGCTTTTTCATTAAATTTTTTGGAAAGTAGAAGTTAGAAAGATCTTATGGTAATCTGTCTGCCTCTAACCTCCAAAGAAAAGATTTATTGTAGTAACAAATCTGGGCATCTAAACTCTTTGGAATTTATTTCATGTCTTCTTGGCCCTGTCAGGTCCTACGAGTAACTAACCCAAGGCCTTCTCCTGCGGGAGTGTCACAGGTGGGCCGTGATTTGAGGAGCATTGTAAGGTTTGCCTGTCAACACCAGAAGTGGGGGGAGAGAGAGAGAAGAGCTGTACCTTTGGCAGCACCTGAGAGTTTACACTGTCTAGCTCTGGAACACCCCTGTGTAGGGTATCTTGGGTTCAGCAATATGGGTTATAGGACAGCAGGAGTTTTGTTAACATTTCTTTTAGGTTCCTTTATAAAGGAAAGGTTGTTTGGTTTTGAATTCTGGAACATTTTCTTAATATACATAAAGTGATTTGAACCAAAGAGGTAAACTTGAGTTTTACAGTTCTTGTATGTACTGGATATCACATCTGTGAACTTGATGGCAATAATAATACCTTGCATATATCATGTCACATGCCTGGAACATACTAAGCATCCTACATTTTTGTTGAGTATTAAGATAGGAATTAAGAAGTAATGATACAGAACTAAGGGCAGCTTATTCAAGATTGTAAAAAAAAAAAGTCTTTTAAATCATGTTTTCCACCCGTGGCTTGACTACATGAACTCTAAATGCATTCATAGAGAAAATATCTTAAATGGTGAGGTGGGCAGATAAATAATGTTATTTTGGGTTGGTATGTAGCTGCTTGGCTTTAATAAACTTTTGCTTCTTATACTCATGATTAAATCTTTTTTTAATAAAATAAAGTTTATTGAAAAGCAACTATATTTCCACTTCATGCTTAAATCTTTTTTGTTTTGCTTTTTTTTTTTTTTTTTTTTTTTTTTTTTTTTTTTTTTTTTTTTTTTTTTTTTTTTTTTTTGTGGTACTGGGGATTGAACTCAGGATCTTGCACTTCCCAGGCAGGCACTTATTCCACTGAGGTGTATTCCCAGCCCTTCATGCTTAAATCTTAAGGGATCACTAGATATTTAAAATTCATTTAACAAGAACAGCAAAATATGGGGCTGGGGATGTAGCTCAGTGGAATAAGCGCCTGCCTGGCAAGTGCAGGGTCCTCAGTTCGATCCCCAGTACTACCACCAAAAAAAAAAAAAATTAAAGAACAGCAAAATAATATTTAAAACTGTTAAAAGAAATAATCTCACTCAAACATAAGAACTGTGCTTAGTTTTTCCATGTATGTTTTTATGGGTGAATATATTTTACATAGAGGTGTTCACAGTGTGTTTTTGCTGATTTTTTTCAGCTAACATGATAGTTTTCTGTGCAGTCATTAGATTTTAATTCTGCACACATATGGAATTATGAAAACTGTCATCTTCAAATTTATAGAAATACTGCCAAATAGTTTGTAAATCTAAGGGAAAGTAAGTCTAAATCTCTTGCGACAGTTTATTAAGTATGATTTGATTGTTTTTTTATCAGTAGATTATAAGAATCTAGTTTCATTTTCTGGCTGAACATAAAAAGGTATTCTGCTGTACTGTTGAAAGTTTAAGGGGGAGATACTTTTTTGTGTTTCTATATTTAGAATATGTCATGATGGAAATTAGACATAAACTATTCAGTTAGGAAAATCTTTTTGTTGTTGATTTGTTCAGGACCCTTTTATAGAGAACAAAAAAGAATATTCTAAGTGATATGATCATAAAGAGACTATACTAGGGTAACTTGAGTCCTTTTATAAAGGCAATCAGAGTTGGGCATGTGAAAATGGGACCACATGTTTGAATTATGTCTTTGAACCTTCACTTCTTCTTCCCCTGTGTAACCTTGAGTGCGACGTCTAATCATAACCTAAAAAGAAGAAATAACGGCCTTCATGCTGATTATGATTATCACGATGAGTAAGCCCATGATTTATAGGGCCCCTGGGAAAGCGGTAGAGAGAGACATTTATTTAAAAACCGTATTGGGCTTCTTTAGAACAACTTTTCAGTATGGGCCCCCATTCCAAGGAGCAGGCATGTATAAAACAGGCATCGGGAAGCTAGCTGTTCTGTAAGTTCTTGTTGACCACAGGTAACTTCCTAGCATAGGGCCTAACTCACACAGGTGGTCAGGTCAGTGTCGTGGAATTGGGAGTCCCAGCCCAGAACCAGCACACAGGCGGACTCACCTGGTCTCTCTGCCTCAGTGCCTCACCCTACCTTGAGTTGAGTCTCGGCTTGAGTCGAATTTGCAGTCATTTTCACCCAGCAGCCTGGGACACATCTTCTAAATGGTAGGGAGTAAAAGCCTGCTGTTCACCCATCGCTTCTGAGTCAAATACAGATTTTTTTCACCAGTACCTGGATTTGTATGCGTACTGGCCATGAGGGTGACCGATTAGACCTTTGTTTTTGTCTCCTTAGTTCAGGGTGGGGAGATTATTTCTATTCAATGGGTTCTGAGTGGCAGAGAGAGTGTGGTGGCCGAAGGCTTACACAGCACAATGTATTGTTCATCCTGTTGAGCAAATTTAGACCCAGTACTAAAAGCACAAGTGAGAACAAGCCCCTTGGAACCTGCTCAGTTTGAGGATGTCTTATTTCTTGTATTTATTAAAATGATAATTTTTTTTAAATTAGAGATTTGGTCATAAAGTGACTTTTTATTTTTTGGTGAGTGGTAGTTAAATGAACTATTTCAGAAAATAATGGGGAAAAGCCACACACCGTTAGCTAGTTAAGCACTCCTGAATTGATGAGAATTGTCGTTTTGTTAATTTCATCAACATGTTCATTTCTTTCAGCTCCATGTTCATGCATGTCTTTTAACCCGGAAACAAGAAGACTGTCCATAGGTCTAGACAATGGTACAATCTCAGTAAGTACACATAAATAAGATTTCCAGTTGAAATACTTCTCTCCTGGAGTATGTATGTGTATTGCAACAAGATTTACTTATTAGTGTTTTCAAATTAACAGAATCACTTTCTTGTTAAGTACAGTTGGAAGGGCAGGGGAGCACACTGCGGTGAGGGAAGAGACCTGCGTAGGGAGGGCTGTTGGCAGGCTGCTGACCTGCTGACGAGGCCCAGCGTGACCTCCCATGCACGCAAGGGCCTTGCTAGGTGCACTCGGAGGCAATGAAGGAACTGCATGAATCTGCATTCATGAGAGCCAGCTGAGATCCTAAACTTGCACTGCTGTGACCCTGAACTTGGATCAGATGGTGAATGCTGCTGTGAGCTTCCCCACACAAGGGAGGGACACAAGGGAAATGCTCTCTCTTCCAGCCGCATGTCTGATCTTGCCTTTGATATTGTTTTCCTTCTGCTTCTTGTGGGCTTGTCAGCTCCCTCCAGCATGTGAATAGAATTCTATAAATTTGCATGAACTTGTGAAGAAAGCACAGAATCTAGGTTTTAGTCTACAGGATAGATCCAGATAAATAGTAGACCCTTGGATTATAGACTTCAAGGAAACTGAAGTGATTAGAGACTGGAATTTCAGGTTTTATTACCTTCTTCACCTTCTCACATATTGAGTTTCAACTCTTATGTTAGCTGTCAATGTGTCTGCTTTGGTAAAGTCTTCATTTGGTGAATTAAGCAGTGTTGTCTGTAGTCCTGGGCACCAGCGGCTCTGCTTTGGGACTTGTGCCCTGAAGGCCATGCCCTACAGCGCGTGGTATAGTGGTATATACTTGTGGTCCCAGATTCTCAGGAGGCTGAGGCTGGAAGATCGTGAACTCTAGGCTAACCTAGGCAACACAGTGAGACCCAGTCTGAAAAATTTTTAAATTGGAAAAATAAAAGAAGGCCATCTTCTGTCCAAACTTGCCCTTAGGGTAAAGGGTCCTAAGCCCACATTTCCTAACTCTGTCCTCTGCACTAAGCATGGAATTTCCTGCCCCTCAGCACCTCAGAGCTTACTTCCAGGGTCTGTGTGGGCCTTTGCCCTGGGCTGGTCCTTAGGAGGGTATAACTAGTGAATGTACCCTTAGCTCTGTGGAGCAACTAAAGGCAAGCAGTTTGAGCAGGTGGGACAGTGGTGGCAAACCTATGACAGGCATGTTGTTTCACTTTAAGACATAGACGTTAATGTATGAGTTGTTTTTTCTAAACTAAAGCCTCGGTATTCAGGTTTAATTGCAGTGTTGGCACTTTGCAGTAAATAAGTGTGTTTGGGATTGTAGGTTGGGCACTTGCGTCCGAGTGGTTTGCTATCACTGTGGTGGGATGTCCATAGACCTGTGCGGGGCCCCTCAAGACACTGGCAGAACTGGGTAGTGGGAAGAGAATGACAAAGTGGGCCGGCTTCCCTCACCACAATGTGGTGTGGAACTCTAAGGAATCCAAGAACGCGCTCTTCCACATAATTGAAGGTGCACTTGCCAGTATTAGACTGTAAGAGCATACGTTTTTAAAACTTTAACTTGACTTGTAACTTCTTACTACTTAGACATGAAAATATGGACACACACACCCCCATTTGTAGTTTTTTCCTAGCCTCTACAAATGTTAGAGATGGGCCTGAAATTTTCTGATCTTAAGGGAAAACATTTGTGTTGTCGCCTCTGTTAAATACAAACTGGCCTATTGACAGATACCATATTCTGTAATGTCCAGTATATTTGGTAGGTCTATAAAGTGTTCCTTAAGAGGATAGAAGAGAAGTTTATGATACTGATCTTTGTCTATTTCAAAGAGCTATTTTTAAAAGGAGGAACATATATAGGATAATTTATTTCTAAAACATAAAGGGAAGCCGGGTGTGGTGGCGTATGTCTGTAATCTCTAAACTCTGGAAGGCTGAGGTAGGAGGACTGAGTTAGGGCCCCAGCTGGGAAATTCAGCAGTGTGCTGATACTGTCTTAGAAAAGGGCTTAGAGTGTAGCTCAGTGGATGGATCCTGAGTTCAAAGAAAAATCAGGGGCAATAATTGATTTGTTGTATGAACAGAAGTGTTTGTTACAAAGAAAATCTGAAAAATAAAATAAAGAACTGCCATGTTGACCAGCACCTCATAGAATCATGCATAGCATTCACTGTCCCTGAAAATACTTATGTGTATATTTCATGTGATTCTTTGAGTTTTTGAAATCAATATGAGTGGTTAATGGGTGCTGATAAATTTAACTTTGAAGGCAAGCAAGGTAAGTAAAATAAGTTATGGGGAGCTCTAGCTGCTTATTGTGTAGAAGAGGAAAACTCCTTTATCTTAGCCAGTATTCCATTTAGCAAATGAAAACTGCCAATAAATTGGAGCATCAGTCAGGTTTGAGGACTTTGAATATATTAAATAATTTCCTTAAAAGTGCCTAATTGGTGTTGTTGAAAATAAATTGTACATTCTACCTGTGCTCATTTGAAGACTTACAAAGAGCTCTAAGTTAGGGGAAATACATTAAGAAAACATCATATTTCAGATTCAGGGTTCTCATTGATCACAAAAAGGCCCTGGGCTACAAGTACTTAGTTGCATAGCAGTTTACTTTCTAGGCATGACAGATCGTACTTCAGAGACAGTACATTCTATTTCTTGAATATAGCAAATGAACTTTAAGAAAAGATCCTGATTAAATATTTTTCAACAAAGATGAAATCATAAAGTAAATCCAATTCTACTTTATTTTACTGAATAAAATCCACATTGTGAAACACTTGAAAGACAATTCAGCATACGGTACTGAGTAATGCATTACAGTAGCAATAGCATTTACAGGCCACTTAGAAATGTTGGCCACGAAGGGAGGGAGAGGGCTGAGCACCAGAGGAAGAGTAGATAAGCCTGAAGCAAAGAGAGAGTACAGAACAATTCCTAGAATTTAGCTGTGGGAAGAATGGGGACCGCTGTTGGGGTAGGAGAGAAAGAAAGCCCAAAAATGGTGCACTTTGCAGGAAGGTGAAGTAATGCCCGCCCCCGTGGAGTCACAGATGAGGTCACTTTTTGAGAGAAGCTAAATGTGGTAATGGCTGAGGGTCTGGAGGTGTTGCCCAGCAGCGGCACGTGGGTGAGGCCCTTGGTTCAATCTCCATTACTGCAGAAAGTAATGGTATAAAAAAGATGGAAAGGGATTATTGCACACTCGTACGTTTTGCTCCATGTGATCATAGCCCAGAAACCCCTTCTGCCATCTTAGTGTAAAAGTCCCAATTGTCTTTCAAGAGACCTTGCTTAAATGTGTTTGTTTTATTCTTGGCAGATGGTTCCTGAACCCTACCAACTGAAATTAATCATATATATTACCCAGCAGGTTAGCAGCATTGTACTGCTTATTTAACTTTTGTTTTATAAAATATTATGAAGTCTGTCTCTTCTGTTATAGTATTGAGTACTAAGGACTTGGCTAGTCTTCTTACATCTACATCTTTTTCCCAACCTATCTTACTTAGTATAATTTCTTATACAAACTGGGGACTCATAATTTATTAAATAATTTTTTGGCTAAAGTACGAACATTTATATTCGTTGTAACCAGCACTTACTTAAATTTTGAGATAGTTTATTATAATTTTATTACTATTGAGAATGCTTTGCAAAAGAATCACTTTCTATAGAGGAAAATATTTTGCTGATATTTTAATGCATCTTGAGTTTTCAGAAGTATCTACTTCTGTTTTAATACTAAAAGAAGCTTGTGCTGTTATTCATGTTCAGGTAGGACTTTAATAGTTTCTTTTTTTATTTTAAAGAGAATAGTAAAAAAAAGAACAATAGCAAAATATCATCATCACAACCAAAAGAAAATAAATTAAAAATGATACAAGGTTTCAAAACAAAATGGTAGGGGGCTGGGGATATAGCTCAGTGGAATAAGTGCCTGCCTGGCAAGCACAGGGTCCTGAGTTTGATCCCTAGTACCACAAAAAAAAAAAAAAAAAAAATGGTAGGAACTAACAGTGGTTGTTATGTCACATATTGTCTCAGTTGTTGTGCTTCATGTACTCTAGCAACCGGCAGATATCTAAGTAACTGTGTGCAGAAGGTTACTGCCAGTTCTAGCATGCAGTGTGGCTTCTCAGTTCATAATATAGAGGAGGAGAAGATGAGGTATCAAATACGAAACACAAAGTAGTCAACAGTAGTGAGCAAAGCAGTGAACTCAAAGAGAGGGAACAGTAGTCTGGGACAGCTCCGTGGAGATTAGATGTGCACTGGGTTTAGAAGGCGGGCCAAGACTTGATAGGTAAAGATAGGAAGGTATTCCGGGAAAAATGACACACACAGAAAAACATGGAGGTAAGAAAGGATGAGAAGTGTTTGGAAAGAAACCAGCCTATGTGGAAAGAGGGCTAACAGACCTTTGTGAAATCCTTGACTCAGGATGAAGAGTGAACACTGTGCAGGAACCGGATTCCTTCTGTAGAACACTCCCTCCACCGCACCCCCAGACTCTCTGCTGTGTCTAACAGGGATAAGTGATGGGCGAGAAAATGTCAGCGTAGAAGTAAAGTTCCCACTAGACCAACTTTCACCTCTCTGGCTACTAAATAATAGCTGTAGGGTAGTCATAGAGATCAATGTACACTCATTTTTGTGACAATGTATTTTATTCCCCTTTAAAACTGATAAGGAGCCAAGATTTTTCTTAATATATTGCCAAGATACATTCATAATCACTGAAGGGTTTTGGAATAGGTCCTTGAAGTGATAAAATCTCTGTTTTTTGAAGGCTACTCTCATGTACAGCGTTAAGGGAAGTCTGGGAGAGAAAAAGGGATATATACCTATATACCAGTACTCACAATGGTAATTATTGTGTAAAAATGCTATTGACTATGTATGGATCTGTTTTGATAGTTCTTGTGATTTTTATATTCACAGTATATATCACTATTAGCTCACATGGGTTATCCAAGAGAATCAAAAAGAAATGACAATTAAGTGTTTATTAAACATCTATCACATGTCAGGCATTCCGCTTTACTGACATTACCTCGGTCCAGTTGCACAATAATCCTGTGATGGAGGTGGTACATGTCTCAGATACATACGTGCCTCAGGAAACAAAGGCTTGCAGATGTTACTTGCCTTCTGTGGCTTACTGAGCTAAGAAGCGGTCGGCTGAGATGGGACTGTGTGTCTCGAAGCCTCGGCACACTCCTCAGCATGTGGATATGTCTTCTTAGACTCTGAACTGGCTGAGGGTAGAAATCCTATCTGCTCCAGCTTTGTGTCCTAACAGTTTCTGGAGCACTTCACTTGCTTTGTAACTTGTCAGCTGAATGAAGAAGAGCAGACATTTCAAATTATCTTGTTGGGGGTGTTAAAAACAGTGTTGAAGCTGGGTGTGGTGGTGTGTGTCTCTAATCCCAGCACTCTGGAAGTCTGAAGCAGGAGAACTACAAGTTCAAGTCTAGCCTGGACAACTTAGTTATTTAGTGAGACCTTGCCTCAAATTTTCAAAAATATTAATTAATTTAAAAGGGCTGAGGATGTACCTCAGTGCTAAAGCCCTGGGTTCAATCCCCGGTACCCCACCACACACACACACACAAAGCTGCGTCCTGTGCCGGTAGGGTTAATATGCTCTCAGTGTATGACAGTGTGAGCAGACCCTCATGTTCAAATGAATACCGGTAGTTTAGGGATACAGAGTTCATCATCCATCCTCTGCTTCGTGAAATTCATACTGAGGGATACTTTAAGTAATCAAATAGGAAAGTTAAATAGGGCTTAATTCAGTGGTGAGAACAGTTGCCTAGCATGTACAAGGCCCTGGGTTTGGTCCCTGGCCCCTCAGGGAACAAAGGAGAAAGGGAAGCAGGAAGGCACCTAACAAGAAACATAATGTGTCTGGACATGGGAGAACATTCCTGTAATCCCAGCACTGAGGAAGGCTGAGGCAGGAGGATCACAAGTTCAATTCTCACCTGGAGAATGTAGACCTAGTCTCAGGGAGGCTGGGGATGGATGTAGGTCAGTTCTAGAGTGCCCTTGGGTTCGATATCTTATAACACCAAAAGATTAAAAATGTGTGTGTGTGTTATATATAGAAGGTCCATGATATTCTGTATATATTATAGTTCTTGATACCTTCTGGGTCCCTGAAATGCAATTGCCTCTTTTTGTCCTAGGACAGAAATCTGATGGAGTTGGAGGTTATTGAAGGAATATGCCTTTTCACATCATTTATTATTATTTAGAGATTCCTACTTTGCAGATGGAATAAACACCCTACCTTCTCATTTGTTTCACCAGTGATATTCTTTCGATGACATGGTCTGAGGTTGTGTCATGTGATGGAACCCACAATGTGTCTTTCTCTGCAGAATTCCATAAAACAGGGAATCTGTATCACAGGTGGCAGAAGATACACAGGCAGAGGCTTTTGCTATTACAGTGAAGCAAAATGCCCCTACTGCACAAGCTTTAAGGAACAGGACTGTAGAGACTATATTACTTTTTCAAGTAAAAAGGAGAAATTACTTCTTTAAAAACATAGTATGTTTTCATAGTATGTTCCTCTAGAACGAAATCCAAGCACTTCGGAGCTATTTTTATTACCAGAGGCCAAGTTTTTGAACTCATAGTATTTTATTATATTCAGAAGGTCCAAGATACTACGTATTTGTAACAGTCCTCACGTACGTTTTCCCCCACCTCTGTCACAGTTTTGTTTTCTGCAATTTCATTACCCTTGATCAACTATGAACTGAAAATATTACTTAGAAATTCCAGAAATAAATAATTTGTGTTTTATGAATTGTTCTGTATTACTATTAGTTGTTGTTAATATTACAACTATGCATAATTTCTAAATTATAGTATCATAGGAATGTTTTGTGTGTACATATAGGAAAAATCAACATATACAGTGCTACCTCGGAACTTAGTTGGTCCATTGATTCTGGAAAAGATGGCCACATTTGTGTTCCTCACCCAGTGTTGAGTTCGCAAATGGAAGCAAAATTTTACCACATGCTTCTGTTTGCAAACCAAATTGCTTGGGAACAGAAGCATTTGTGAACCAAGGTACTATTTCAATATAGGATTCAGTACAATCCATGTTACAGGCATCCAGTGGGCATCTTAGAAGGTATCCCCTGTAGCTAAGGAGGGAATCACTATTTCCCTGAGAGCAAGATTGCAGCATATTGCTGTCTGATGTATGGTTTCCTCGGATTGCCATAACAAAGTACCAGAAACTAACTGACTTCACAGTTTATTTTCTCACAGTGCTAGAGTCTAGCCAAAAGTCAGAAATCAAAATTTGGCAAAGCCATCCATGTCCCTCCCAGAGCCTGTTCGGAAGACTTCTTCCTAGCTTCCGGGGGTTGCTGGCAGTCCTTAGCATTCCTCAGCTCACAGATGTGTCACTTCCGTCCTTGCCTGCATTTTTACATCATTTTCTGCTGTCACGTGGCCTTCTCATAAAGACACTGGTCGTCAAATTTAGGGCTACCCCTAATCTAATACAAACTCAATTTTTATATCCCCAAATTCCTTTTCCAAATAAGGTCACAGTGTGAGATTTCAAAAGGACATGTGTCTTGGAGGGCACTATTTAATTTACTACACCTTGTCATAACGTCTCTATAATGTTATTTGGCAGTGTTCTAACAGTTGGTTAACTACAAAGACGCCTCAGGAAAGAGTATCCAGAGATACGATAAAGGATGACAAAATTCTCTTGAGAAAGCCAGGGTTAACACTGAAAAGGGCCTTAATTCTTCTGTGTGTAGTGCTGCCCTCCTCTTGGCTGCGTAATGTGTTGGACAGGCTACAGATCCTGGTGATGATAGCACAGCTAGGGGTTCCCAGACCCCTGGACAGATTTCGTTAGTGTTATACCAGGCTGTTTTCTTACAACTAGGGCAAGGTAACTGTAAGGAACTGGCGTATGTGATCAGTAGTGATTTGGGGGCTTTCAGTGGGAGTTTATATATCTAGCAACTGTTTTTTAAAATGGGGTATGGGGTGGGAAGAATTTGAACACTTAATTGAACAAGATGTTTTGGATGAGTTGTTTATCACTGTGGAGTATAACAAGCCTGTGGGAACCAAACCTACATGGTGAGTTCAGGTTCTGCAGTGATGACGAATAGCTATCCCTAAAGCACTGCAGCTGTACCCAAGTGGAGTGCACAGCCATGCTGGAGAGAAAGAATTTCAAGAGTGTGGAGAAGTGGTATTTTGCAAACCTCCACCTTGATCAGCATAGAAACAGCAGTGTTCCCGCTGACTTCCACTTGTCAGTCATCACGGTGGATTCCAAGACTTAAAGGGTGCAGTTACTTCCTGCTTTCCAGGATTTCTAGTGTGATAGCATTTATTAATAAGATCCTAATCATGAGAACAACTGAGAATGAATTTGAAAACTTTCAGAAAGTCTTACGTTCAGAGAAATGTGGGCCTAGAATCTTCAAAGCCTCCTCTTTTAAAATGTTACTGCCCCATTGTTAGCTACCCTAATTTCTGCTTCTCTCATTCTATCATGGTTTCTACCTAAAACACCACCATTTCTAAATTACCTCATCATTTGAAGTCACTGGAGTTCTAAAGTGAGGAGTTCATTTTGTGCACTGTTAAGTAGTCATGTTCCCTGAGCTTGTGCTGATAAGTCACAGTGAATTGAACATGTATGTGTTTTAGGTATTGAAGGTATGCTTAAGAGAAAAATAGTTCTAGCAGACTGACAAGCCAGCTGTTTACTAGTACAGTATTATTCACTGAATGTGGTTTTGTCTAAGAATATTGTCAGAGTTGTGCCTTTAGCATTGGTATGAATCAGAAACTGTTTAGGAACCTTTCAAAGAAAACTTGTCTCCTCCGGAAATGTCACTGTACATGTACCCTTGTCATCTTTTGCTTATTACCTACATAGTCACTGAAAACTTGCTTAAGTAGTTCTGAATTCAGGTGCCAAGAAAATTCTTTGACCTCAGATTATTTTGTGGCGTCTCCATTGCAGTTTTGAATTTTTGAAGACTTTCTTGATCTAACTGTCATACTGATTCTGCAGCATAAATACCCACTCTGTATTTTAAGTTAGGAGAAATAAATATTTTGTGACAAAGAACACCTTAAGAAATTCATGAACACCAAACCAGCATTCCAGAAAATATTTAAGAATATCCTAGATAAAGAACAATACCTTTCAGTAATAATTTTCAACATAAATGGCATCTTCTCTAATTTTAAGACACAGATTGTCAGACTGGATCAAAAAAGTTAATGAGCTGGGCATGGTAGCACACGCCTGTAATCCCAGCACTTGGGGGGCTGAGGCAGGAGGATCGTTGCGAGTTAAAGACCAGCTTGGGCTACAAAGTGAGCTCAAGGCCAGCCTAAACTGCATAGTGAGACTCTGTCTCAAAATGACAAAAAAAAAAAAAAAAAAAAAAAAAAAAAAAAATCAGTGATTTGTTGCAATCAAGGAACTCATCCAAAAAGAAATTTGTGGACCAAAAAAACAAAGGTTGGAAAACAATATTTAATGTACTATGACCCAAAAAGAAAATAGGAATAGCACTTTTATTCTCAGGCCTAGTGGATTTTAAGCTAAAAGTGATCAGAAGAGGCAAAGAAAGTTACTACATTTTAGTTAATAAAGCAATTCAATGGATCAAGAGATAACAATAGTAAATATATATGCATCAAATATTGATACACCCAACTTTATAAAACAAATACGACTGGACATAAAAGATCAGATAATGTGAGAGACCTCATTATCCCACTTTCCCAAATAGGTTAACTAAACAAAAAAATTAACAAAGAAATGTCAGAGCTGAACCACACTTTCAAACAAATGGACTTAATAGATAACCTGCACAATACTCCAGCCTGCTACAACAGGATACACATTCTCCTCAGGAGCACAGGGAACTTTCTCCAAAATAGACCACACTGTAGTCCATAAAGTCTGTTTCAATAAAAAAGAATGAAGATCTTCCCAAGTGTACTATCAGATTATAGCACACTGAAACTAGAAATCGATCACAGAAGGAACCACAGAAATTTCACAAACACTGGAACATTAAATAACCTACTTCTGAACACTCAGTGGGTCACAGAAGAAATCTAGCAGAAATTAAACAATTCCTAGAATCAAACGATAATGCTAGTAAAACATACCGGAAGGCATGGGACACAGTGAAAGCGTCCTAAGAGAGAAGCTTATTGCCATGAATGTTCACATGAGAAAGAGTGAGCTCAAATAAATAACCTAATGATGCACCTTGAGACCCTACAAAAACAAAAACTGTCCAAACTCAGACCTAATACAAGGAGAGAAATTATAAAGATCAGAGTGGAAATTAATGAAATTGAGGCTGAAAAAACAATTCAGAGAATCAGTGAATTTAAGAATGGGTTGGTTGAAAGAATAAACAAAATAGAAAAACCTTAGTGCAAGTTACCAAGAGAAGAAAAGACTCATATTAATGAAATTAGAAATGAAGACAGTGAATCACAATAGACACCAGAAGTTTATTAGTGACTACCGTGACACATTGTGCTGCAACAAATTGGAGAGTCTTAAAGGGCTGGTTCTTAGACGTATGAATTACCAAAACTGAATAGTCCAATAATAGGCAATGACAGTGAGGCAGTAATAAAAAAACCCTACAAACTAAGAAAAGTCCAGGACCTGATGATAGCTGAAATCTATAGGAACTTCAAGGAGGATAAAATGCCAATATTCCTCAAACCCTTTAATCTAATAGAATGAAAAAGAAGGACATTCCTTCCTGAAAGTTAGCATTACCCTGATTCCAAAACTAAAAACTACAGTCCAGCCTCTTTAGTGAACATAGATGCAAGAATCCTCAACAAAATACTGGCAAAGAGAATATAACAAATCATCAGAAGATCACATATCATAGTCAAGTAACCTTCATCCCAGGGATGCAAGGATGGCTCAGCATACACAAATCAGTACATCACATAAACAGAAACATGGACAAAAAGCACATGATCTTCTCCATAGATATGGAAAAAAGCTTGAAAAAATCCATTATTTTTTTAAAAACTGAAGAAAATAGGTATAGAAGGACCTTAGCTCAATCTGATAAAAGCCATTTGTGGTTAACCTACTACTAACATATTAAATGTAGAAAAGTGAAAAGGTTTCCCCCTAAAATCAGGAACAAAACAAAGATGCCCACTCTCATCTCTTCTGTTCAATTTTGTATTGAAACATCAGCCATAGCAATCAGGCAAGAACAAGAAATAGAAGGGTTATGTATAAGAGAAGAAGAAGTCAGATTCTTTTCAGATGAAATGATCCTATATATAGAAAACCCAAAAAGTTTCATCAAAAAACTCTTAAAATGAATAACCAAATTCAGCAATGTGGCAGGATACAAAATTCAACACACACACAAATGAGTAGCATTCCTGTGCACCCCTGATGGCAAACCTTTTAGAGACGAGTGCCCAAAACTCACTTGTTTATCACAAAGTGCCAACACTAAAATTAAACTTGAATACTGAGGTTTTGGTTTAGGTAAAACAACTCATACATTAAGATCTTTTGTGTTAAAAGAAGAATAACATGCATACTATAGGTTCACCACCAGTGTTGTACACCAATAATGAACCCACTGAGAAAGAAATTAGGAAAGCAGTGACATTCATAATAACATTAAAAAATTAAATACTGAGGAATTAGCCTAACAAATGATGTGAAAGAGCTCCACAACGAAAACTGTAGTACTCTGAAAAAGGAGGATAAAGCGAACATCAGAAAATGGAAAAAATCCCCTGTTCTTGGATAAGCAGAACCAATATTGTCAAAATGTCCATACCTCCAAAACTAATACATAAGAGTTGGTGCAATCCCAATCAGAATACCAGTGTCATGCCTCACAGAACCAGAGAAAACAAGCAGAAGAGACTCAGATGTCAAAAGCAGTCAGTCCTTCTGCAGAGCAAGAGCAAATAAGGAAGCATCAAGATCCTTGACTTCATTGTATTACAGAGCTACAGTGATTAAAGAAGGAAAAAAAGCATGGGGCTGACACAAAAAAAGACATGTAGACCAGTGAAACAGAACCCAGGATGCAAAAACATCAGCGCGTTGAGCCATCTGATCTCTGACAGTGGGTCCAAAATCATACCCTGGAGGAAAGACAGCCTCTTTCACAAATGGTACTAGGAAAACTGATGAGCCACATGCAGAAGACTGAATCCAGACCTGTATCTCTCTCAGCATGTAATAAAGCAAAATCAAAATGGATCAAAGATCTAAGTATTAAAAAAGAAACACTTAAACTGCTGGAAGATAAACTAAGTAAAACTCTTCAAGTCATAGGTGTAGGCAAGGACATTGTGAACAGAACCCCAACGCAAAAGAAATACCATCAAGAATCAACAAATAGTGTCATATCAAATTAAAAAGTTTCCATTTAGCAAAGGAAACAACCAGCAGAGTGCAGAGACAACTTACAAAATGATCCTCCAAAATTCTGTCTGCTACCCTTAGGACAGAGGACTAATATCTAGAATATATAAAGAACTCAAATAAATTAAATCCCCTCCAAAAATAAAAGACTCAGTCAGAAAGGGGCACCTACAATGAATAAGTACGTCTTAGAAAAATTGGAATGGCCAATAAATGCCTGAAAAGATGTTCAGTGTCTCAGGCCATTTGACAAATGCAAATTAAGACAACATTGAAATTCCATTTTACTCCAGAAAGCGTGACCATCATTAAGAGATCAAGTAATAACAGATCTTGGCGGGGCTGCAGGGAAAAGGAACCCCTCTAGATCGTTAGTGGGAATGTAAACTAGTACAACCACTATGGAAATCAGTATGGAGATTCCTGAAAAAGCTTCTAAAAATAGAAATTCCTTTGACTCAGCTCTTTCCCTTTTAGGTATCTTCCCAAAATAGTTAACATCATATTACAGTGATACATGCGTAACCGTGTTTATAGCAGAAGAACTCCTAATAGTTATGTCTTGGAAGCTGCCTACATGTCCATCACCCAGTGAATGAAAATGTGGAATTTATATACAGTGAAGTACTCGTTCCCCATAAAAAAGGATAAATTTGAGTGATTTGTAGGAAAACAGATGCCCCTTCAGACCATAATGTATTTCACTTAACAGGTGAGCTTAAATATCACGTGGTTTCTCTTATGGAAAACGTGAAGTAGAGCTAAATTAAATAGCAAAACAAAATATAGATAATAGGACACAGGGAGATAGGTCTGTGTGGATGGGAAGGGGACCAAGAGTTGGAGGGAGGGGAAGAGAAGGAGAAAGTTTTAAAAATTAAGATGTATTGTGTACATGCACTGACTCTCCACGATAAATGTAAATATTATGTCCTGCAAACAAAGTAAAATTTTTAAAAATTAAAACATCAGAACAAGAACTGAAACATCACAACTCTCACTTGGCCCCTTTCCCTGTTCAGCTGATGTTTTCTCTCTTCCCACCTCATAGTTAAGCTTTCGTAAAGCAGTCTGCAGTCCCTGACCGAGTCTCCTCACTCTCAGCTCTGCCTGTAACATGGCAGTCTGGCTTCTGGTCTCATCAGGACGCTGGCATCGCTCTGGCTGTGGTCATATAAAGACCTCTTGGTGGGTTTTTTTTCTTTGTTTTCTCTTTGTCTTCCTTCCTCACCTCTTCTCCCCTGTCCCCCCCTTCCCTCCCCTCCCCTCCTCTCCCTTCCCTTCCCTTCTTTTTCTTTTTCCTTTTTCTTTTTCTTTTTCTTTCTTGTTTTGAGGCAAGGTCTCAGTATGTAGTTCTGACTGGCCTTGGACCAGCTGTGTAGCCTAGGTAGGTCTCAGACTCATGGCAGTCCTCCTTTCTCAGCCTCCAAACTGCTGAGATTACAGGAAGGTGCCACCATGCACAGCACTAATATTTTCAACCAATATTTCTGAGTTCTTGCCATGTTTGGCCTCTGCAGCTTTTAGTGTTGTATTCATTGTTCTTTCTGAAATAGTCTTTTTTGTTCAGGCGTCATCCTGTTTAGCCTTTCTGTGGCATTTGGCATTGTGGACTATTTCTAAAATCCATCCGTGATATGTAACACTCTTCTGGTTTTCGTCCTGTTCTTCAGCTGTTCCCTTCATAGAATGTTCTTTAACCAGCTGGTTAAGTGATGGGTTCTCCCTGTTTGCTCATAGACCCTTGTACCTCTCTGAGCAGTCTCATCCTGTCGTGGCTTCTCTTGCTACATGTGTGACAGCAACTCCACTTTTTATCTCTGTCTGGACCTTTGCCGAGGTCCCAACTTCCCTCTTAATGTTTTCTGTTGAATGTCACAAAGAAACCTCAAACTCACCCAGTCTAAAATTAGTTTGAGGCTTCTCCGCACATACTGGGTCATTCTCTGTTCCCCCTTTCAGTGATGGGAACACTGTCTGTCCTGTCACACAAGCTGAGGATCTTGCAGTCACCTTCTCTGGTCTTCGTTGTGCTCCATCTACTCTATGGCTCGCTGTTTTCTTACCTTCTAAATGCTCCAGAACGTCCAGCCTCCCGCACCCCTCCCTTGTCTCCGCCATTACCCGCCCAGCGTGCCTTCCTTGATCCCTCAGTTGCCCCCTCTCTGGTCATCGCACTTTCACTCTGGCTTCTCCACTCTTCTCCACACTAGAACTGTAGGGATCTTCCCAAAATACAAGTGTTATCCTGTCACGTCGCCTAGCAACACCTGTCCGGCGGCCACCCCTTGCTCTTAGGATGCAGCCTAACCTCGCAGCGTCACTCGTTACAGTCAGTCAGCCTTTCGTCTTCACAGCCAAGTTTCTACCCTTCTTCTCGCCCACTGCCCCCTTTCGTGGGCCTTCAGTGCTGTGCTCCTCTGGCCTGGCTTTGCTTCCTTCTCTTGGTCCTGCTGCTTAGTCTTCCGATGTCGGCTTACCTCTCATTCCCTTGGCAGCCTTCCCTGATCTTCCTCCAGCGGTCCGTGTCCCAGGATTGTGAGTGTTACTAGCACTGAGCACTTCTCTTTTGTAGTGGCTGTCACAGTGCCCTTTTACAACCACTGCTGTGCTTAACGCGTGTATTCAGGATAGGGTCCACAAGGCCAGGACGGTGGCTGCTCAGTTCCGTCCTGTGTCTGGCACCCGGTATAATGCCCATGGATTGTCAGTGCTCTTGAAATATTTATTGATTGAATTAAGGAGTGAATGAATGTGCTATTGAGTTGGCAAAGGTTAGAAGCAATCAGAGTCAGATCACAGCACTCCCCACCCCGCCAAGTGGCATTACCCTGGGCCAGCTGCTTTGCCCTCTCTGCCTCAGTAGCGTTACCTGTGAACAGGTGTGTTAGTTGCATCCGTTTCGTAGAGTTGGTGTCAGGTTTATCTGATGTAATACGTGGACGACATCTTGGCCCACCTGCACCTATCAAGTGCCCTGTAAATGTTAGTTCTCACCCTTGTTACTGTCATGAGCTGCAGCATTCGCTGTTCGCCATATCTTGGACACCTTAACACCCGTCCTGTGGGCGTCGTCAGCCAGTTCCAGGAGGATGCGGCTTAGTTCCTGTCTCCAGCCTTTGCGCCTTGTGCACAGTAATTCACCAGTGAACTGCAAAACAAGGGTTGTCGAAGTGCTGTGTTTATTTCTGTGAAAGGATTTCTTGTCCAGGTTGTTGCCATTTTGACCTTCATGGCCCTCAAGCACAAGCTTAGCCTTGGACAGGTAGGCAGATAACTGCTGAATGGAGAAGCTATAGGAAATTTCTCATCACCAGGGACTCCTTAATTCCACTGGGCTGAGAGTGTAAAAGGGAGAAAGGGTTCCAGCCATTAAAGGCTATATTACCTTGTGTTTCTTCAGGAGTCCGGATTTTACAGGCCAGAGAGCTATAAGTGTGCCTCCAGTATTTCCAGCAGTAGGAATTAAAATCTCTTCCTAACCATTTCCATCTAGACTCTGGTGAACATCTTGTGCACACAAATGTCTTGTTGATTTTTACATAAACTAGGGAGGTAGGCTACAGTTCTCATGTCACTGTCATTTTGATTGCAAACTGCAGAGCCCAGATGGGCTGATGTGGCATTTCCTTGTTAGTCACCTTCGAAGGCATTCTTCTCTCAGGGGTACCTTGACAACAGCAGTCATGAAACTTATCCCCAAGGAGCCATCTGATACTTATACTTTTTTGCTGTAAAGCTTGAGAACTCACTGGACCCAGAACATGCAGAGGAAGCAGTTACTCTTTCACAGTCCTCGTGGTGGCCGAATTGCCATCACTGGTGGTGTGGCCAGAGGCGGTCCTGAAGAATGGCAGCATCCTGGCTGGCCGGAGGCTTCTGTAGCAGAGAGGGAAGTAGCTTAGGTTTGTCCTGCCCCCTGGGGTTCAGCGCTGGGCGTGTGTGCCTTTGTTTGCACTCAGCACTGTGAGTTGTTTTCCTTTCCAGGGTGCCTGCTCCTCCCCTTTCACCTAACCTGGTACTACACTATGAGCGTATGCTCCACCCCCTATGCATCTCCAGGTTCACCCCATTACAGGTAGAGCAGCTCTTCTCTTAGTTACGATGAAGGCCATACGTTTTCTTTTTCAGTACTGAGGATCAAACCCAGAGATTCACAGTGAACTACATCCCCAGCCCTTTTTTTATTTTATATTTTGAGGCAGGGTCTTGCTAAGGCCAGACTGTGCTCAAATTTTAGACCTTCCTGCCTCAACCTCCCAGCATCCTGGGATTGCAGGTGTGCACCACCTTACTGTCTATACATTTTTATAAACACATGTTCACATAGTGTAAAAAGAGAACTGTGTTACATCTAAATTTACTGAAGCATAGTTGTAAAGAGACTGCTAACCACATCATCACCAAGCCCTCACTACCCTCTCCTTTCCAGAATTCCCTGGAATTCGTCTCTGGCCCTTAAGAATTAGCCTGAATCCCCGAAGCCAGTCTTCTGAAAAGTACTCCTTACTCTAGGACAGTTAAAAGCTTCTCCTTGCGCTTGGTGCAAATTTCTACTTTAGTATTCACATGATATTAATTGGCATGTATATTTTATTTATATAACTGTATATTAAATAAGGTGAATCCTACACAATCCCTACAGGGACCTGGTACCTAGGAAGAATTTAGTGTTCTTTCCTCCCCTTAGCCTAATATCTTGAAGGCAAGAAAGATGTTATATGTTGGGCATTTCTCATGCCCAGTAAAAAGGCTTGTGAACATGAAAAGCTGGGTAATCTTTTTAATAAATGAAAACTGAAGGTTTTATCTGTTTCCATCTAGAATTTCTCACTCCTTTCACCTTCATTCGGATGTTCTAATCATCTTGTGAACTCTGACGGAGAGGAAGTGATGCCTTCCTCTGTCCCTCCTCCCTTTATCAGCTGGGGCTCACAGAGTTCTCTTAGGAGGATTTGTTGTCCGCACTGCGTCTTCAGATAGTGGGGACAGGAGCTGGGTGGCTGAGTCTGACCTTCACTTCCAGACAAGTCTGCATGTGTTCCAGCTGGGCGCTGGGACACGTTAACTTTGCATCAACCTCAGTTTATTGAGTGTCACCTGAAGATAATGTGTGGGATTGCTGAGAGTTCTGTAAATGACTGACTTAAAGGACTTCAGAACTTTGAGGAAGTGCTAATTATTTTTATGGCAGAAATTTTATGCATTTCAGCAATAGAACCTTCATTTATTTTTTGATAAACAATTATTTCATCTGAAACTGAAGAGATTTTTTTACACAATTATTTGCTTCTTGGGAGCACCACTTTTGGTTAATAAACTTGACTTTATGTGTAATATTACTCCCTTGTTTTGTTCGTTACTTGATCTACGCATTCAGGGATGAAAATCTAGGAATTTAAATCCAGAAAAAATGGTAATAGTTTAATACTGAGACCATGGTTAGAAACAGCTTGAAAAAGAAACACATTGTTTCTTCATGGACCCATGAAGGAAAGCACTGGCTCCTCACATTTGAGTCGAAGTGTTACTCTGTTCTGTCTTCCAGGCGTTGATTAGCAAAAGTCATCGTTTAGCAATTAGCTGTCTTGCTTCTTTTATTTTTTTTTCTTTCCGATGACTGCACATATTTTTATAAAACCCTACTGTGGGAAGCATTGACTCTCCAGATGAGAGACCTAGCTCTTCCAAGCTTACCACTGAGTAGCAAACTGTTGAATCCTTCTTTTCAGTTTTTTTTAACAGATATATATATATATTGAGTACCTACGGTCAAGTACTAAAAACAAAATGCATACCAGCACTGCCTCCCTTGAAATTCCACTCCTGTTTTAACTAAGTGGAATGTAGGTTGCATTTGGTAAGCTTTGTGTAAATAAGAAACGGAATTGTATACATTATATAGAGGTCCCATGCTGTGCGGGTGGGGACAGACCAGGTAAGGAAGGCTGGGAATGTAGGGGTGCGGTACAGGGAATGGCGGGGTAAGTTAGACCTCACTGTGAAGGTATCACCTGAGCAGAAATGTTGAAGGTCAGAGGGGTGACTGGTGCTGGTGTGTGGGGAGCCGTGCTGAAGAAGGAGGCAGAGACAGCGCAAAGACCCCAGGGCAGGACTGTTTACAGTAGTTTGGTTTGAATGTTCCTAACCCCAAATCTGAATTACTCCAAAGTCTGAAACTCTTTGAGTGTCAGTATGACACCAAAGTGAAAAAATCCACTCATTAACCTTATGTGATGGTTTCCAGTCAAAATTCACAAGCATTTTATACATTAAAAATAATGTATAATGGCTGGGGATATAGCTCAGTGGAATAAGCGCTTGCCTAGCAATCGCAGGGTCCTGAGTTCGATCCCCAGTACCGCCAAAAAAAAAAAAAAGTTTCAAAAATAATGTATAAAATGTCCTTTAAGCTATACATATAAAATATATATGAAACATAAATCAATTTTCTACTTAGATTTAAGTTTTATCCCCAGGCTATCTTACCATCTTTATATATATAAAGATGCCAAAGTCCCAAAAATCTGAAATCTGAAATACTTCTGGTCCCAGCTCTTCAGGTAATGTACACTCACCCTGGTCACCTCTCATACGTTATATGTTAGGAAACATGCTGGTCGGAGCAAAGACACATATACTAGGCAAACACCATCTCCGTTCCTTTCATCCTAAAATCTACAAGGAAAGAAAATAATTTAATCACAGACCACTGTACTTTAATAAGATTGTGATCAACAGCACTACAGGGTCTCCTGATGTACACGTGGTGAGGATAGCATAGCTGCAGAGATACCTGGGCTCGCCCTTGTGTTCAGATGGTGCACATCAGTTGCTGCTGTCCACATCCAGCATCTGTTTGGATTGGTCCATGTCCAGGGCAAGCTAGTTGTTCCTGTGTCCACCTGGAGGCATTAGCGGTATGTGGTGCTTTGTATTTCTCTTTGTATTTCTCTTCCTTTCAGGAATGGTGTAATACATTGTTGTGTGGATTCCTGAAGAGGGTAGTGACTCAGGAATTTGCCCTGTAATTTTTTCCTTTGTTCATGGGAATTCATAACATTTTTCTGGGTCCCAGTACCATGTAGAGGGGGCTTTTTGAGATTTATGTCAGTCAGAAGATTAGTAGAATCTTAAAATCAAGAGACAGACCCAGTTTTCAGCCTGGACTGTGCAACCCAGTAAGCCTGTGTCCTTGGGACACGATCCTGAGCATCTCTTGAGTTCAGTTTCTCCCTCTGAAGAGTAACTCATTATGCTGCATAATCGCCAAGATCCTTGACAAACCGTGAAACTCCAAGAAATCCAAAACTTAACAACCAAAGAGCCAACCCTCTTTTACCAACTGTTCATAAGTAAAAATAGTAGTTTCAGTCTTAACTTGTAGGATAAATGTCTTGATACGGATTGTAAGTTTTCAGGTTCATCAGGCAGCCCTTTTTGTTGTTGTTCAAATTTTCACAAAGCCCATGTTTTTCTTGTTTAAAAGTATCTAGTTTTAAAAACTAGACTTCATGTAAACTGATCTCATGTCATTTTCTGTTTAATATTGCAGCAAAATTTTTATTATACATGTCATTTAAAATATCTCATCTCGTGGTTTGTGAAGATTAACGGGGCCACAGAATACTTTAGGGGATTTTTTTGGGTTAGACATCAATGTTGTGGCTTCAGATTTTGGTCTTGAGCTGAGTATTTGCCTTTCATTACATAGATGCCAAGAGGATTTGTCCTTAAGACTGTGAAATTTGCCAGAGGCAGTCTTGGAAGTGGTTGTATCCATGTGTCTTTTTTCTTTTATTGTCGTCTTCTGTCCTCTTGGGAGAGACAGTATTGAAAAGCCAACTGCATCTGATTACGTGTTTGGGGACTGAGGGTGGGAGAGTACAAAAACACTGAGAAAAGATGATGACAGGCAGACCATTAAGCGCCCAGGCAAACTAGAGGGAGAGCATCCAGGCAGTTAAGCGGTTCATAGCAGCAATGCCTTAAAATTGCTGGTTTGGTATGCTGTGTGCAAACCTGAATTGAAAGAAGAATTTTAGGGAAAAACATGTGTTAGCTTTCTGTCACTGACGAAATACCAGAGAGAATCAACTTACAAAGGTAAAAGTTTCTCTTGGCTTACAGTTCGGAGGTTTCAGTCCATGGTTGCTTGGCCTTGTTGGTTGTGACTCAGTGTATCATGGTGGAAGCACAGAGCAGAGGAGGCCTGTTCACCTCATGGTGGCAACGAAACAAAAAGAGGGGCAGAAGGGGGCTGGGCCCAGTGTCCTGTTCAAGGGCACACCCCCAGTGGTGCAGTTTCTGTCCACGAGGCCCCACTTCTTTCAAGGTTCCACCAATAGCGCCAGCCTGGGGACCAAGCTTTCAGCACGTGGACCTCTCACTGGCACCATGCTGGAGACCAGGCCCTTGGGAACACACTCAAGATCCAAATGATAGCAGTTGACTTTGTCTCTTCGTAGGTGACGTTTTGAATCTGGAGAGGCCCCTAGCTGCTGTTGTAGCACTCGCCCCTATTTTTGTATGTTTCTGTATGTTGTAACGTTGTCAGGCTTCTTGGAAATACGATTAGAGGTTTCTTGCCCAAGTTAGAAGCCGAGGCTGGAGGTTTTCAGCTAAAGTACATGTTTGCCTCGCTCTTTAAAATCCACATGATCAAAAAGGCTAAGGTCACTAGACCTTTGACAGGAGTGAAGATAGGGACCTACCTTCTCAGTTCCTAGGTGAGAAGTCGTCACATTGTCTGGTAGCCAGTGAAGCTGCTTCATAACTATAAACAGATAAGAATCACTCTTTGAACCCTGCAGGCAAGCTGGAATAGTCTAAAGTGAGGATTAAGCAATGTCTAAAGCAGCTTAATCACTGAAACCAGTAATTCTCAACTTGTGGTCCATACGATAGATGCTATTTCCTTATCGTTCACAGACATTATTTGCTGTTTTAGTCTCTTTTTTTTTTTTTCCAGTACCGGGAATTGAACTCATGATGTCGGGCTTGCCAGGCAAGTGCTTATGCCACCAAACTATATCCCTGGCCCTTTCCTTTCCTAAGAGA
Organism: Dinomys branickii; assembly: GCA_004027595.1. Classification (NCBI taxonomy): domain Eukaryota; kingdom Metazoa; phylum Chordata; class Mammalia; order Rodentia; family Dinomyidae; genus Dinomys; species Dinomys branickii. The sequence goes on from PVLD010001450.1 coordinate 162,242, forward strand.
TGCAAAGACGAAATGCAGGAGCAGAATGAGCATTCAGCTGTCATTTCTATTGAGCCAGACATTAGTAAGATTATGAAAATGAAGAACAGTGCCATTTTGGTCATTTTTTTGGTATAAAATAGTTATTTTTATAGAATATACAATAAACTTGTTATTTTTGAATAATTAATATTTTAAAATTTTGTTTTACTAATATGATAAATGTCAATCCGCCCAGCCCACATAAATACACATCCTTCAGAGCCCTCAAACATTTTTAAAATGAAGAGAACCTGGGACCAAAAAGTTCGAGACCTGTTGGATTAAAACAAAAAGGTAACTAAGCAGTACAAATTCTGTGCCACAAAAAAAAAAAAACAAAAAAAAACATCTAAGGGGCTGGGGATATAGCTCAGTGGAATAAGCGCTTGCCTAGCAAGCGCAGGGTCCTGAGTTCCATCCCCAGTACCGCAAAAAAAAAAAAAAAAAAAAAAAAATTCTGTGCCACTAACTGTTGAAGTCCGGAGACAGCCCTAAGGAAGGGGCACAAGAGTCTTAGAGAGTCTTCCTTGGCATTTTTTTCACAGGATTTGAGGTTTTGTTTGTAGATTTCTTTAGAGCAGTTTTAGGTTCACAGCAAAGTTGAGATGAAAAGACCAATCTCCCACGGGCCCTCGGCCCCGCTAAGCTGGACAGCCTCCCCTGTTATCAGCGTCCCCCCGTCTGAGGGGTGCATTTGTTATCAGTGGCGCAGTACACTGACACAGGATCCCGCAGGCCGTGACTTTCGTTAGTGTTCACCCAGCGTCGCGCACTCCGTACTTTGGGCAAGTGTTGTAACTGTGTGTGTTCACTCCTGCAGTGTGATACGTAGCACTCGCACCACACTAAAACTCCTGTGCTCTGTGACGGCCTCATGGCAGCTCCGGGGATGGGAGAGCAGAAGGTGCACTGTCAGAAGGGAACAGTTAGTTGTGAAAAGATAGTTAGTAGACCAATTCAGTGAAGAGAAGAGCAGAGATCCCGAAAGAGAGACCTGAACCTGCAAAAGACAGAGTTGTTTCCTTGGCCGGAACCCTTCCCCTTTCCGCCTCTCCCTTTGCTGTAATCCTGCTTAGTGACTCAAGTTCCTCGCAACCAAGACAGCCTGTGTAGAACATGGTAACCGCAGGATGCTGACTGCTGACTGGCACAGTTGTATCGTTGCGACTTAAATTTGATTCTGAAATTCCTGATAAGGGAGGCAAAAAGAAGAAACTGCTAATTTTGAAATTATGCAATAGAAAAGGAGGCTGTTTTAATACCAAATTAGATCCACTCACCCTCTTGTGTATGGAGGGTCTTCAAAAAATTAAAAATAGAATTATCTTATGACCCACTAGTCTCACTTCTGGGTATATATATCCAAAAGAATTAAAAGCAGAATTTAAAGAAATATCTGCACTCCAGTGATCACTACATGACTATTCCCAGTAGCCAGGAGGGAGGAGCAGCCCAAGTGTCCATCAGTAGATGAATGAATAAAGAAGATGTGGCCTGTGTACACAGGACAATATTGTACCGCTCAAAATAAAGAAGGAAATCCTGTCCCAGGTAAAAAACATGGGCGGGTCTCAAGGACATTAGACTAAGTGAGGTAAGCCAGTCGCAGAAAAAACTGTGCAAGTCCACTTCTGTGAGCTGTTTCGAGCAGTCACAATCTCAGAGACAAGAAGTAGTGAGAGGGTAATATCTAAGACCTTGGAGAAGGGTAGAGGAGCAATCCGTGTTTTCTGCTGCGTGTTTCTTACATGTCACACAGTCATCCCCACTCGACTCAATTAGTCATTGAGAGACCAGGTCATGTATTTGGTAACATCCCGAACATTTCTAAAGCAGATTCAGAAACAAATTTGATACACAAATGTAAAGCAGTTTACTAGTACTTGGCCCCCCCAAGTACACTTTGGGCACATGTATGAAGTTACTTCTAAGACAGCCATTTTGGGGTGATACTTTTGCTCAGTAAAGAGATGACATTATTTCTTAATTCTCTAAGACATTTGGTTTGAGTTCTTATGTATTTATTTTTGTGACCTTGCTGGTTGGTTTGAGATATTTTCCCGAGAAAAGAAGCAAACCTCTATAGAGAATACTGTTCAGTTTTCTTCATAAAAGAAAACTACTGAGGATTCACCTGGTTTGTTTCTCTGATACCCACCTAACAACAAAGAAACAGTAGCTATCCCTAGTAGATTATTAGGGATAAGATTACTGGCAAACTTTCAAATAAAGCAGGAAACTAAAAATTGGATTTTTAAAAAAGTGTTAGGTGCCATAGTATTAGACTTGAGGGTCCATTTCCTTGGCCGTCAGGTCACAGATGAGCAGGTGGGCAGTGCTTGGAACCGTGCAGTGATCTTGAGGCAGTAATCAACAGTGGCGGCGATGGAGCCATCAGAACAGCGAAGAAGCACTAGCTCATTGCTTGCTAAGTAAATATTATTAACTTTATTATTTAAAAGAGTTAGGTTTTACAGGAGTAGAATGAGCAAGACAGACAGACAGAGGCTGGCTGATCAATGTACTTGGCCCTGGAGGGTGTGACCTGCTGCTTTGACCTGTACCTGAAGTTGAGCTGTCTGAGGAGCATGCCAATCCTTTAATTTCTTCCGATGTGTCTTGGCCTGCTCATACTGCAGTAACAAAATATTAGAGACTGAGTAATTTATGAAAACTATAAATTCATTTCTCACTGCTCTGGAGGCTGGGAAGTCCAGAATCAAGACACTAGCAGTTTGGGGGTCTCGTGAGGGCCCAGTCTCTGCTTCTAATACGGCAGCTTGAAGACCACATCTTCCGGGAGAAGTAAACACTGTGTCCCGTCTGCTAGAGGAGGTGCAGGGGCAGAGGTCTTGCATGCTCCTCTTTCATAGGGCCCCGGATTTTATTTATAAGGACGGTTCTTTGTGACTCAGTCGCGCCCTGAAGGTTCCATCTCTTCATACTATCATGTTGGCAGGCAAGTTTCCACTCATGAATTTTGGGAGGGGCACGTTCAAACCATAGTACTGCACCCCAGCTTTACTGTGCTCGTGCCGGGCCTGCTCCCTGGATGGGGAGCCGCAGCGTAGCGTGTAGGCCTAGTCTCCCTTTCCATTACTTCCTGCCTTTTATAGAAAGACCCAGGAGGTCATGAGAACTTGTGATGCGTGAGAGCCGCAGATGACCAGAAAACAAAACCGACCCTCTCGTTGGAGTTAAGACACAAAGCACTGCTTATTGATCTTTTACTTAGACTGACAAGAGCTGAGGAATAAACTTCTTGATGCAGGTGAAGTAACATCTGCTACTGGACAAAGAGACATTTTTAGAAACTAATAGAAAATAATGACAGTTCTTGTAAAACATGCCACAGGGGATTGTGACTGGGGTGTGTCTACCCAGGCCTGGACTTTGTTGTACTTTCTGTAAGGGATGCTAGCAACTTTTTAAATATAATGTTGTCCAATTAAAGTAACTGTGTCAATTAATTCTGCAAGACTTGGTTTTCATGTTCAAGGAGATAGAGAAGAATAAAACAGACATTGAAAAATGTTCAAAAAACCTAATAGCTCTCTCCACTTTTATGTCTTATACCACCTTCAGCCTAAAACATTGACTGCTAATAACACTGTAGCTTGAACAACCTCTCTGTTTTTCTTTTTCTTCTTTTTCCTCTTAATTTGATCCAAAACAGCACAAAATAAACATGCTTTTCCTTTTGATCTTAGGTTATACATGCTTGATTGTGCCTTTGGAGTTAGAAGTATGTTAAATGTCCCATGTAGCCATGTACTTTATCCAAGGTTAATCACCTTTAAGTACCACAACTCACGATTTTGAGTTGGTAGGTAGCAAGTTTCCCAGGAACTGTATCACTGTTTCTCAGCTTGACCCAACGATACTATCTATAAATTGGTCTTTTCTTACACAATAGAAAAATGTTCTCACTTACAGAATGTAACAGCATAAGTCTAGAAATAATTTGCAAAAAGAAAAACGTGAAACCTACATGAAGAAAATTATAAAAATGTATTAGTATACATCAAAAAGACCTTTAAATATCAGGTCTTCCCCACCTTACAGGTTTAATGCAGTTCCAATACAAATTCTTAATTTTTTCTTATTTATATAAAGAGATTATTACATCATCTAGCTGTACTCTTTAAAGAAGTGAAATGAAGAGACCTTAGCACTTATAAACACATCATTTTGATTTGCAGTAATCAAATTATTTTTGTTCTGGTACCAAAACAGTCATAGAATTACAGTTAGAGAACTCCTTAAAGAAACCCAACTATATGTAAGAATAAGAAAAGGTAAAGAGCACATCACAAGTGTGGATGGAAAAAGTTATTAAATAAATAGTGTGAGGCAGTCGCTTTCTTTTTAAGAAGCAGATAAATATTAATCTCCATTATGTCTTTTATACCAGAACAAATTCCAGGAGCTTTGGCAACTTTAGATGTACAGAGTAAAGCCATGAAAAAGGAAAACCAAACCCTGGGAGTAGGCTGAAAATTTATAAGCAATCTGTACAAAGAAGGGTGTAAGCTTAAAACAACTGAAAGCAGAAAAAAAATATTGTCATATTTCACTTTGTAAAATTCAAAACTTCTCAGCAGTAAGGAAACCTTCTTAAATAAAATAAAGCAAAATAGTTGCTTATGGTAGGAAAGAGAAAAGATAGTATATCTTCAATGTGTGACAATCCTGTACATAGCAGAAAATTCACAAAAGAGGAAATACGAATGACTAATAAGTATTTTAAAGTATAAAAGTTTTTTAAAGTTCTGTTTTTAGTAATAGTAATTTTAAAATATACATATTGGCTAGAATTGAATATAGTGGGCACATGCACTGATGGAAGGGACATAAACTGGCACAATTTAGAAAAAATATTAGTAATATTTAGTCAGAATGTTGTAATAGTCAATAATCATTAACCAATAATCTCATTTCTAGAAACACATTGAGAGAAAATTATACTAAAAAAGACAGTAAGATCCAGCCATGATGGTGAACAACCGTAATCCCAGCACTCTGGGAGGCTGAGGCAGAAGGATCATAAATTTGGCTCCATCCTGGGCAACTTATTAAGATTCTACCTCAAAAATTTAAAGAAGGGCTGGGGATATGTAGCACAGTTTGAAGACACTAGGTTCAATCCCCAGTACCACCAAAAGAGAAAAAACTTACGTTCCTTTAAATGTTTTGTGAAGAGTAAACTGACTGTCCCAGCAGTCTTAAGAGACTCTTACAGAGGAGGAAGATGAAGCACAGAGGTTGGAGCAGCTTGTCCAACCACAGTTCTCTAACTCGTTGGTGTGTCAGCTAGAATATAAATCAGAGCTGCTTGGCTCCAGTTCCCCAAGCCTGCTTTACCTAGCTTTAAGTCAAAACCCAATAAAGGTAGCACCAAAATGAAAACCCAGAGAGCAATAATAATATATATGTAAAAACTTGTAAAACATTAGCACATGAAGTACAATAATGTAGCGAGGGTAAGTGTAATGTCGCCAGGCACAGTAGTGATGCGTACCTGTCATTTCAGCTTCTAAATAAGCCAAGGCAAGAGAATCTCAATTTCAAGCCAGTCTGGGCAACTTGGTAGGACTGTGTCTCAAAACAGAAACTAAACAAGGCTGGACTGCAGCTCGATGGTTGAACTCAGTGCTTTGGGTTCAATCCCCTGTGCTGAGGGAAGAGGGGGAAAAAAGGACACTATTACAAGTTGGCATTCCTTCAGAAATTCAAAAATGGGTTAATTTTAGGCAAATTATCAAAATAATGACTTTCATAAATTGTAAGATGTTTTAAGGTTTGCAATAATAGATGCTGACATACATTTAATTAAATTAAGCTCTTACTCTTAATGAAAACTGCATATGATACTAAAACAGAAGTGATTATCTAAACTTCATCAAGATTTTTGCCAGTCAACAGCAAAGGCAATATTAGGCATTATTCTACATTACTAAAACCAAAACATATCAAGCCAAAAGCTACTTTTAGTATATATGAGTAGTAACTCATTAGAAGTTGACATGGGAAAAAATATCCCATCCAGGTTAGTAAAGATCTTTCTTATGGGAGACATACTACAATTGAAATACTATTTTTCAACAGATAAAAAATTTAAAATATAGTACAATTTCTTTTTAGAATGCTATGCTTATTTATTTAGTTAGTTATGAAAAAATGGGGCTACAAATTTAGCTCAGCAGGAGCATGCCTGCCTAGCATTTCTGAAGCCCTGGTTAAAATCCTTAACACTGGAAAAAATAATAATTCAATGCAACAGAAATCCAATAAATAAAATCCAACGGAAAAATCTATGGAGAGAAAATACTGTCAATTCACCTAACAGCCAAGGTACAAGAGGTGATCAAAATATATGGTGAATGTTTAAATTTTTTAAAATTATTGTAGTAAAAGACACATGGCCACGCTCTCAAAGCTTCACAACCACTTTTCCCATCATTCTTAGCGGCTCTAGAAGGCCGCTCTCAAGAGTGTCTGTGTTGTGCTGTTGTGGCTATCTCGACATTCAGAATCAATTCAGCATTTACCTTTCATAGTCATTTTGACTTTGGGGAAGAGCCAGAGGTCATGTGGTGCCGGACCTGGTGAATAACGTCAGTGAGGACATACCATATTGTTTCTGACAGAAGTTGGCATAAACAGCTGATTAATGTGCTATGATCGATCAAGCAATATGGGCAATGTTTAAACTTTTTAACTTATAAAAGGTATATTGCTACTAATCCTTCTCAGAATATCTCCCCTCACTTTGAACACAATTACCCCATTATTCTTGCCGCTTTCTGTAATAGTTCTGGAAGTCCTCTTTCTGAGTGTCTCTACAAAATGTAATTTAAAATATGTTTGGTAAATGCTGCTGCGAGGCCGCCCAGAGGAAAGGCAGGCTCGTAGGTAAAGGGGCAGAGGAAACCTGTAGGCCACACCATAGCTACTCCTCAGATAGTCTTGTTTCCTGTTCTACCCTAAGACCAAAGCCCAGAGTCTGGCTTCTCTGCTACTTTCTGCCCTGTCTCAGCACAGCACTTGTAGGTGGGAGATTCCAGTCAGAGACTGCAAACAAGGCTGAGTTATACACCTTCCATGAGGAGGAGGGAGCTGAATTCCTATGGAATTATGATCAAATTCAAATGAGTAGGAGCCCATTCCCTCCCCGTCCTTCCTCCTACCCCTCGCGATTCAGTCCTGTCTGCCCAGAGACTTCTGTGTGCTGGAGACCCAGCTGGTCTCCGTGAAACGCCACCCGCTTGGTGGGGACGCGCCGCTCAGCCTCTGTGCTTTTCTTTGGGTTGCTCTTCTCTCACTGACACGGCTGGTATCGAGCCTCCAAATAGAGCACTGGATTTCAGCTTTGCCGCTTGAGACTGTTTTTTAAGCAACTACACTAGCATGAGATTCGAACAAAATTTTGTAGAACAAGAAATAAGAATGGCCAGTAAACATAAAAAGTGCTCTTACTCATAAACACATTAAACAACTGTAAAATACCTTTTTTCGTTGCTGTTCATCAGTTGAGCAAACATTTAAAAGATGAGTACCATCCAGTGCTGATGGGATATGAGAAAATATGCTGTCATACAAAGGGATTTTGAGTGGTTGCACATTTCCTGGAGCATGATTGGCAGTGGTCAGTAAAACACTGGCTGTACGTAATCCGAGCCAGCGATCTTCTATATGTCTACGTTCATTCATGTGGATATAATTGCAGAGACTTTCCTTGTAGCAGAGTTGTAATAGTAAAAGGTACTATAACTGGTATGTTCACTTAAAAGGGGGAAATACTTTAATGAAGCATGGCATATCCATTCTGTGGAGTATTATAACACCTTCAGAAACAGTAAATTAGAACCCTGTAATTTCTGGAAAGATAGTTCTGATATATTTTAGGGTGACTACAGCAAGTTACAGATGAGATCCTATTTTTACACAACAAAACCCCTAAATATGTGTGTGTGTTGATGTATGTTGATGTAAGGGTTAAAAATAAAAACCTGACTTTGGTTGCCTCAAAGGGGTGAAGTTAAAGATGGAGACAATTATTAGCTTTTTCTCTGTGTATCCTGTATTGTTCGACGTATTACAGTGACTATCAAAATTGATTAGATGATAGAGGGATAAACAGTTGCATCTGAAGAAAGATAGAATAAAAAAGGAAGAGTAGAAATTACTATATCCCAAATAATTTTGAGTATGTGCATGTTTGATTTAATTTCTTGCTTGGTCAGTCTTAAGGAAGTAATCTAAGGTATAGCCAGACTTTTACATTATTATATTGTTTGTGAGTGTTTCTAGGTAAAAATCTTTTTACCACTCAAATTTAGCATTTTGTATCACGTTTTAAATGGTCATACCTTTCAATAGAAAGTTTTAGATCTTTTATAAAATTACTTTAGAGATATGTAAAGATATACATGTAATATTTTTAATAAGAAAAATTGAAAACTATGATCAGTTGGTAAAAGAATAATATAGTTCATTCTTTAGAAAGAATGAAGTTAATAAAAGTATGTAGTCATGGAATAACAATGATTTGGTTTTTAAAAAGCATTGCTAAAATGTTTTACATTTTTTTATTATAGATATTATTACAAAAATACTTTCTATATCACTCAAAGAAATGGTATCACAACCTTTAAGTGTTTATCCTTCATATATTTCTGAGAATAGCACATGCTTAATTACAGAGGGAACAAATTAACAAAAAGAGTAGGTTTATCAATGGAGTAAACTGCTAATTTTTTAATTTGTATGTGCATGTTATATCCTGTGTGCAAACTTGCACTGAGTTATTTTATACCTTGCCTTTTTCAAAAAGGAATTGAGGTATCTTTTGTCCAAGTTCAGAAACCACTTACATATATTTAAAATTACATGACACTTATGAACCCCATAAACACTAGACCATACAATAATTGTCTTTAATAATTGCGTGTGTGCGTGTATCAGGGCCCTCTGAAGTGTGGGCTCAGCGCCAGGTCCTCTTCCCTGGCTGAAAGGTTGAGGGCGGATTGCTGCCCAGGCCCGTGTGAGGTTCCCCTTCCCACGCCCAGTCAGCTCCTCCTGGGCGTGCTACTTTATTCTTGCAGACTTAGTCTGCTCTGTTCAGTCGTGAGCCTAAATCTCCAGAAAGGAGAGATGGATATGGTGCCACTTCTTGAAAGAATAATGGTATGAATTTAAAGAGTGACAAGCTGAACAATGTTGTTACTGAGAAAGTCATTGTGAGGAAAATCCATGTGTAGATAAACTTCTTCACAGGGCTGGGATAGAAAAGCCATGAGCCAAAGGACACGCTTGCTGTGTGTGTTCTCTCACATCGCCTCCTACTTTATCTGTGACATTTATCACAAAAACAATGCAATAATTATTTTCTGAAAAATTTCACAACGTCTGTGAAGGGAGGAAACACCCTGACAGGAAGAAAGGCGTGTGCATGTCTGTCCTCCCACCCTCCTGTTTTTGTAAGTCATCAGAGAAAAATTCTGGGTGCCTCCAGATGTTGTGAAAAGATTCATCGTTCTGTTTTTAAGCTCAGGTGAAAGCATCACTTTATTACATTTTGCAGCTTTCCTTCTGTTTGACGACTTACTTTTTAAGAACATACGGATATTTTACATTGGAAAGAATCTAAGGGATTTGAGCAGCCGCCTAAACACTTGCTTGGTTTCTACCTGTGAGCCACTGTCTGCGTGGGTGCTTGGGTGAAATCCCACACTCAATGTTTATGCATCCCCACAGAACGTATATATGGTGTGCTGTGTGGAAACGGACTTTTTTCTGTATGTTTCACATCCAGACTGATCTTGTGTTGGAGGTGCCTTCCACATACCTGACCGATACTTAGCATCACTTGCTATGCCAAGGCACTGGCAGTGCACCCTAGAGACACAGAGAATGAGCAAGATACAGCCCCAAAAAGCGTGTAGTAAAGGGAAATGAATTACTGATGGTAGCAGCAGAATCCTTAAAACAGTGAAGGCAAACCTACGGTACACATCATTGAAAGTTCTAACAAGTCCACCCTCACTGCCTTAAAATATATAATTTATGCCTCTAGTAAAGAATTGCTCCCCTGCCTGGCAAGTGCAAGGTCCTGAGTTTGATTCCTGGTACAAAAAAAAAAAAAATTGCTATTTTCCCACTGGCCAGAGTCTTGCAAATCTTCAGCTCTGGCACTATTGAGAGAAAAAATATTTCAAATTTAGTTTATCTTAAAATTAACCAGTATCAAGACTCTAAACTTGATGCAGTTTTCTTCTCATGCATATCCAAAAACAGGTTGAGTTATACGGTAAAAAATGATGATGCACGGCTAGGAATATAGCTGAGTGGCGCAGTGCCTGCCTGGCAAGTGCAAGATCATGAGTTCAATTCCTGGTACAAAAAAACGGTGATGCTTGAATTCCATCATAGTGATGGCTCATTTTAGAGAGGTAGAAAAATCCTAAGTTGATCAGTAAAATATAATTCTGTAATGACACTGGCTTTATTCACTCTGGTTTTTTACCAAAACATAGTTATTTACTTAAAGAATTTTCTTTTGCTTAATATATTTCTTCTTTTGCAGGAGTTTATTTTGTCCGAAGACTATAACAAGATGACTCCTGTGAAAAACTATCAAGGTAGGGAGTGAGAGGAGGGTTTTCATTACTCAGACTTTAAAATATTTTTTGATAGGCCACGTGTGGTGGTGCACGCCTGTAATACCAACATTTGGGAAGCTGAGGCAGGAGGATCACGGTGAGTTCAAGTCCAGCCTGGGCTACCCAGCAAGACCTTATCTCAAAAGAACAAAACAAAACAAAAAATGTCTTGGTAGTATTCATGCTACCAGAGAATACTCACTTTACAAACTCGGGAACAAAGTGGAGCCACATTCAAACTCAGTATTACTCTGGTTTGGGAATTAAGTTGCTGAGGCCTGAGAAGTTTGGGTGATTTGTTTGTGGTCCTGCAGCTGGAGCTGGTCGCATGTAGCGTAGAGTTAGACCCCGTGAATGTGACTTCCAGGCCATGCCCTTTTGTCTTCCGACACACCACTGGTGGTTGTCCACACAACAGGCTCAGGAAGTGGAACCACCCAGGACCGCTCTGCAGGGGTCTCATTTCTCATCTGGCTAAGTGCTTAAGAGTATGCATGTTGTTGAGGGAAAAGAATGACGGTTTGCATTGTGTCTTCAGCATGTGCCTGTTGCCCATGTTCGTCACATAGGTCAGGAGCAGCATCTGGAAGGTTTTTCTTTATCCAGAATGACATGTCATGGAATCAGGACAGTAGACCCTTAAGACCCAAATGAGGTGCCACATGCCTGTCACCCTAGCTATTGGGGAGGCTACGACAGGATTGTAGTTTTGAGGCTAGTCTTGTCATCTTAGTGAGACCCTGTCTCAAAATAAAATGTAAAAGGGGGCTAGAGTTGTGGCTCACTGGAAGTCTCCAATGCCACAAGGAAAGGAGGAGACCTAGGAGTGATTTCATCCCGATCTGTCAACCTCATTCATCCTGTGAGAGCATCCAGTGTCTCCTTTAAACCTCAGAAATACAGCAAGTCGTTCTGATTTTGGAAAACTCTGCATATTCAGTTTTTATTTTAAAAAGTTTAGAACTAAAATTCATTCCTTTTGGTAGTTTTAAATTTTTTTTCATGTCATTCATGAAATATTTATTGAGTACCTGCAATGTTGTAGTAACTCGGGATTATAAAAGTGAACCAAACACGAATGGTGCCTGTCTTTCAGCAGTTTATAATTATGTGGAAGACACAGGCAGGTAAACAGTTCATGAAACTGCTGCATGATAAATAGTGGAATGTTCTCCTGTTCTTTGCTCAGCCTGTTAAAGCTACAAAAACTAAAGACAGTGTCTGTTCATGTGACAGGCTTTCAATTATTTTAAAACAACTGTGAGAAGTTCTCATTCCTATCCTTACTCCTCCTTGCTTAATCCTCTTTTTGCCTTTCCTTTTTCAGTCTAAACATTTTATATCTGAACTCCAGCTTTTCAGGACCTGAGCTTTAGTTCCTTAAAAATATTTTAATTGTCTTGGTCACAGAATTGGGATATCGTATTGTACCTTTATGATTACTTGAAAATACAGTATCCGTGCAGTTCTAGTGATTATCACTTCCTAATGTCCACACTCCCTCTCAAGTGTCAGCTAGACCTACAGTTTGACAAGCGATAGTGAAAACTCAGGATTGGCTTTCAGAGGCCTGTGGCCTCCTCCTTGCTTGCCTTCTTCTACTCTCACTTTCTGGCAGGAGGTAACTGCCATGTTGTGAGCTGCTGGGTGGAGAAGCCTCGGTGCTGGGAACTGAGGGAGGGTTCAACAACCATTGAGAACTAATGCCTGCAGTCCAGCAGCCACTGGATAGCCAATCCAGTTGTCAGCTGTTTAAGAACGCTTGGGAACCAACCTTTCTTCTGCTAAGCTTACAGATGAGACCACAGTTCCACCCCACACCTCAGATTCATCTTGTGACAGAACTTATGCAGAGACACCTACCTGAGCTGCACCAAGGTTTCTGACCCACAAAAATTCTGACATGTTTTGTTTGCCCACTAAGTTTTTTAAGTTTTGCCCTTTAAGTAACTTGTTACACAGCAATAGATAACTAATACATGCATGTAATCAAGCACAAAATCACATTCCTGTCCTTTCCGCTTCTGGGCACTGTTCTTGTCGCACAGAGGATGAACTTTCTGGCTGCTGCTTTTTACCATGAGCTCATGTGTTTGGAACAGTCAACTCAGCAGTTCTCACTTGAGTTGTTTTTAAGCTATATCCCATGCTGTTGTGTTTTGTTGGGGTTTTTTGTTTGTTTGTTTTTTGAGTCAGTTTGTCACTGTGCAGTTCAGGCTGGCCTTGAACTCACTTTGTAGCCCAGGCTGACCTCAAACTTGCAGCACTCCTCCTGCCTCACCTGCTCCTGAGTACTGGGATTACAGGTGTGCACCACCATGCCCGGCATCCCATACTTTGGAAGGTATACTTTATTTTTAGTGTGAAGGCTTTGCAGTCATTATTAACTACCTCATTTTCTTTAGCCTGTCAGGATATTTTGTAGTTGCTAAATATATTCATTCTTATTTCATTTTGTATTTTCCTTAAATGGATACAACATAAAATATGCTATTCCCTACAGGCGTGTTAAAATCAATGTCACAAATACACATATGATGCATGTACCATTAGAGACCACTCTTCAAATGCCATTAATTTGGGGGTCTTTTGATATACCTCATCTATTTCCATTTTATCTACAGGGGGATTACAAAAGTTGCTAACTAGACGATTGTAGAAACCCTTTCTTCACGAACACCTAGAGTTAATCATAAAGTGGCAGGCTTTTTGATGTATGTGTTGTTCTTTTCACTATAACGCTAAGCTCAGGAGAGAAAGAGAAGGAGCTTTTCCCTGTACCAGAGCCGAGAAAATGAACTCTCCGAGGACGTACATAAGAGCCGCCACCGCAACCATCTTGGGAGCCAGAGGCGGTAGCAGCTGGATGCTGGTGGAAGAACATGAACCGGAGAGCTAGCGATAAGGCCTGTGGCCTGAGTGAGGTGGAATGCGGAGTCAGATTTCCATATAAAGCCTGTAAGGAACAATATCCCAAAAAGGAGAGGTCAGGCAGGGCATGATGGCACACGCCTGTAATCCCAGCACTCCAGAGGCTGAGGCAGGAGGATTGTTGTGAGTTCTAGACCAGCTTGGGCTACAAAGTGAGTTCAAGGCCAGCCTGAACTGCATAGTTGAGACCCTGCCTCAAAAAAAAAAGAGAGAGAGAGGTCAAAACTTTCTACTCATTGGCCTAAAAGGACTATAGGGAAATTGATTCTTGACCTCAACTCTGGATAAAAGGAAAACATCATGATGAATCAGTACCACAACTGAAATTTAGATGAACTATGTAGTGCTAGAAGCTCTATGTTTGAAAACAAATAACATCAAATTAATTCTTGGTCAGTGATATCCCAAGGTTACCTGCTAGAAAAAAATGCAAAATCTCTCTTAGTAAGACAAATTGCATAAAGGCCTTGACAACAAATCAAGGACTGCTGAGCTGGAGCTTATTGACAGATCCTTTGCCTAGGAAGCACAAGGCCCTGGGTTCAATTCCCCGTACCACAAAAACCGAAAAGGATTGTTTAAGAGGAATTCATAATTTTTTAAAGCACAGAAATAACAAGATATTAAGCCACCACAGGGCTGGAGGTATAGCTCAGTGGTGTAAGTGCTTGCCCGGTAAGCACTAAGGCCCTGAGTTCGATCCCCGGTACCGGAAAAAAAAATAAATAAAATAAATAAAAAAGCCACCACAAATATTAGGCAATACCACAAACAGGCAGGTTAGCATGCAGAGAATCTTCAATAATCTGAAGGAAACCACAACATAATATTTTAAGTGATTAAAGAAATCAAAGAAGATATAGCAGACTGAAGGGAAAAAATACTCTTAATAAAACAGTCACATTTTTTGAAAAATCAAATAGAAATTTTGTGTATGAAAAATGCCATTGAAATCTGTCTCAGTCTGTTTCTCTTCACTGAGCCTGAACACCTGACACCAACAATTCAAAGGACAGGAAGGCTGGCTCGTGTTCGCAGTCTGTGGTTGGCCAGCCCCACAGCAAAGCAGCATGGGAGATGGGCACAGTGAAAGGAACTCTTCACCTCATAGCTGCCAGAAAGCACTGAGCAAAGCAGAAAACCAGGAAGGGAGATATACTCTTCCATGTCCTGCTCCCGGTGACTGCCTCTTCCCGCCAGATCCTATCTCTGAACAAGCTGGCGATCTTGGCCCCGTGATTCAATTGAGAGCCCCACCTAAGAGCACATGAGGCTCTTGGAGAACATTCTTTTTCTTCTTTAATCAGTACATATTTGTGGCGCATAATGATTACATCCATCCTGGGAAGTTGATACAAAACACATCTTAATTCTTTTCATACTGCTTTCCCCTCATTTCCCTCCCTCTTCTCTGTGTCACTTGGTGGGGATATTCTTCATCTAAACCAAAACAAAGTAAAAAAAAAAAAAATCAGTGGGTAGATTAAGTAGGCTAGACACAGAGTTAATTACTGCAGTTGTAGATGGATTTTATTTCAGTGGAACATCTTTAAAATACAGGAAGAGAAGAAAAACTGCCAACACAGAATTCTTTATCCAGAGAAAATGATCTTCAAAATATGGAAGTAAAATAAAAACTCTTTCAAATATTTTTTTGAAAACTTCCTGAAAGAATTTATTATCCATAGACCTGCACTAAGAGAAATGTTAAAGGAAGTCTTTCAGAAAGAAAGTGATGTGCATCTTTCAAGAGAATAAAAAGTACCAAAAATATTGACCATATGTTTTTTTTTTCTTATTATAGCATTAGCACAAAACAAAGAGGTAAGGAGAAATGGAATTATACTGTTGTAAGGTTCTTACACTGTATGTGAAGTGTTATATCACTTAAGGAAGTAATTTAAAGACATATACTGTTAACCTTAAAACAGCTATTAAAGAAAACATCAAAATGTTACAGTTAATAAGCCAATTAAGAAGCTAAGGTAAAAATCATAAAATAATTCACGTTGTTAAAGAAGAGAGCAAAAGAATAGAAAATAGAAAACAAATAGCAAGATGGTAGATTTAAATTTAACAGTGTCAGTGACACACTAAATATAAATGGTCTAA
Organism: Dinomys branickii; assembly: GCA_004027595.1. Lineage (NCBI taxonomy): Eukaryota > Metazoa > Chordata > Mammalia > Rodentia > Dinomyidae > Dinomys > Dinomys branickii. The sequence continues at coordinate 177,970 of PVLD010001450.1, forward strand.
AGCCAAATAAAAGACAGAGACTTTCAGACGGAGGGAAAAAATCAAGACCTAAATACAACCTGCCCACAAGGAGCTGTTTTAAAGACATGAATACAGTAGGTTACAAGTGAAAAGGTGGTAGGAAATGTATCATGAGAACATTAATCAAAATAAAGCTTGAGTAGTCTTATTAACATCAAAGTAGATTTAAAAGCAAAGAGGACAAAGATTGTTTTACAATGATAAAGGCCCACTGAACGAGAAGAAAGATCTGCAAATACAGTAGTGATCTCAATTTCTACCTTGAAAAACGAGAGAAAACAAATAAATAAAACCTAAACTACAAAAAAAGTAAAGATTATAACAACAGTTTATGAAATAGAAGATAGAAAATTAAATGAGACACAAAGCTCATTTTGGAAGATTTTTTTAGAAGTTTAACAAAAGTAGTAAACCTTCAGCCACACTTACATAGAAAAAAATGCATATTCCTAAAGTCAGGAATAAGCCAAGTAACATCGCTGTAGACACTAGATATATTTAAAGAATTATAAGGAATGTTATGAACAATTTCATGCTAATAAATATGACAAAATGATCAAATCTTTCAAAGACATAAGCTCTAACCAGTCACTCAAGAAGAAATAGATAATCCTGATGTGTATATATTAAAGAAGTGGAAAAAGGAAAGCTTCAGACCCAGAAAGCTTCCTGATGAATGTTATGGAACATTCAAGAAGAAACAATACCAACTCCATACAAGTTCTTCTAGAAGAATAAAAGACTTCCCAATCCATTCTGTGAAATCAGCATTTCTTGATACTGTACTAATATTATACAGATATAATATAAAAAAGATATGCCACCATTACTCATGAAAATAAATGTAAAAATCCAAAAAAAATTTCAGTAAATCAACTCTAGCAGTATATGAAAAAGATAATACATTATAATTAAATGAGGGTCATCCCAGAAATGCAGTGTTGGATTAACATTCAAAAATTAATTAGTGTAGTGGTATATGTGTACCCGTGTTTATAGCAGCACAATTGGTAATAGCTAGATCTTGGAAACAACCCAGATGCCCATCAACTGAGGAATGGAGTACTACTCAGCCATAAAGAAGGATAAACTGGAGACTTCTATAGGTAAATGGATGCAACTGGAGATCATACTCATTAAGTGGAATAATCTAGACACATGTGTAAATATCTGATTGTCTCCCTAGCATGAAAAGCTAAAAGAGTAAACAAGATCCAAAATGTATAATAGATGTTGTAAAATGGAAAGAAACTTCAAAAGGAAAGAGAAACTGAGATGGGGGAATGGGGAAAAAGAAGGAAGGGAAAAGAAAAAAAAAATATATATATATATACACACACAAGATAGTTATACTACTAATTTCTCTTAGTTCATTGAAAAGAAAGGTTTATGCTAATACTGTTCAGACAGTTAAATGCTGATATCTTGTACTGAGTAACAAATTTAAAGATGACATGCAGTGCATTAACCATTGTGTTACCCTCCTATTACCTTGTTTTGAAATTTTTTCTCTTTAAAGAAAGTGAAAGTATCCTCAAGCCCTCTTTGTATACTGATATTTATAGGAGCATTGTTCACAGTCCCCACAGATAGAAACAACCTAAATGTCCTTTGACAGATGGTAAACACAAGGAGGCGTATGCATACAATGGAATATTGTTCTACCTTAGAGGAGAAGGAAATTCAGACATGTTCTACAACATGGTTAAACTTGAAGATTGAATGTGCCAGTTGTAAGATCGCCACTCACAGAAGGATAAGTACTAACCAAGGATTGCATGTGTATGAGGTGTGTCACCTTCACAGAAACAAAGATAGAATGGTGGCCACCAAGGGCTTAGAGGGAAAGGGAAATTAGGAATTAATATTTAATGGGTTCAAAATTTATGTTTGGGAAAATGTGAAAATTCTAGAGAGTGATACTAGTGATTGTTACCCAACAGTGTGAATATCGTTAATGCCATAATACAGTATTTTATACTTAAATACAGTGAAAATGTAAATCTTATGTATATTTTATAACATTAAAGTGTTTTTAAGAGACTTCGTGTGTAAATTTTGCTTAGTTCTGTACCTGAAACATAGTTGGAGGGTTCAGTAAATATTAATTCTTCTAATAATATTAATTCCCTCATTCCATTCTAAGTGGTTTAGGAAGCATTAATTCCTCAAAAATACACACCAGGGTTGACAAGAAAATAGAGAAACTGGAACCTTCATCCACTGATGTTGAGAATGAAAAGTTGTCAGTTCCTCAGAGTTAAACATACTTCATTGGTGACACAGCATTGCTGCTCCTGTTAATGTACCGAAGGGAATTATAAAACTACATACACAAAAGCTTTCCTTCATTCTTAGTAACATTATTCAGAATAGCCAAAAATGTACTTATATGTCCATAAAAAAAGAAATCAATTTCTAATGCAGGCTTCAGCGTGGGTTACTCTTGAAAACACGCTGAAGTGAAAAAAGCCAGACCAGAAAGGCCACATACAGCATGATTGCATTTATATGAAATGTCAGCAATGGGAGAATCCTTGGTTGAAGACTAGGAATGGAGAGGGGAGGACTGAGGTTATTGGCTGTCATTCTGAGGTGATGGAAATGCTCTGGAAATTGATGGTAATGATGATTGTGAAACACTGTAAATACTTCAAGCCTCTGAATTACACACTCTAAAATTATTAATGTGGTCAACTATGTGTTACATGGATTTTATCTCAGAAAAGAAATTAGTGATGCTGGGCTGGGGATATAGCTCAGTGGAATAAGCACTTGCCTAGCAAGCGCAGGGTCCTTCCTGAGTTCGATCCCCAGTACTGCAAAAAAAAAAAAAAAAAAAAAGAAAAGAAATTAGTGATGCTGAAACCAAAGATGTTACATGGAAAACTGTAGACCAGTGTCTGTCATAAAAATGGACACAACGGCCTCAGAAAAATACTAGCAAACCAAATGCAACAGTGTGCAAAAAGAATTATACAGCGTGACCAAATGAGATTTATACCAGCTATATAATGTGTATCACCTTCAAAATTAACAGGCTCTGTCGGTCAGTGCTTACTAGAGCCAGATTTAATGCAAGATGTAGAAATATATAAGGATTTTAATGGCTGCCCAGAATCAAATGTGGAAGAGTGAAAAATGGCTGCGTGTGTATGTGCTGACAATCCAAAGGGTCCAGTCGAAGGCCTGGGCCTGCTGTAGTGTCCCATGCGAGCCCCTTTTGGGAGCCCGAAGGGTCTGTGCCGGCAGCCGAAGAGTCTGCACTGGAAGCCAGGAGATGATGGCCAAGGTGAAGGTGAAGACCGGGGCGCCTCCCAAGAAACAGCAGCCGGCCACCCCTTTTCTCTCATTTTCGTTTTATACCATTCCGGAGACACTCCTCCCTAGGAGGGGTCTTCCACACCCAGAACTATGCCGAGTCAGTTTAGTTGAACATTTCTTACTCAAATTGACACAATCAGTTAACTATCGCAGAAGCTAAGGAAGAAAATTCATATGTCAACGCAGAAAAAAGCATTTGATAAAATCCAATTTATAATAAAAACTCCACAGACTAGGAACAGAGAAAACTTCTTCAGTTTAATTAAAAAAAAAAAAAAATCTGCAAGGTCCTGTAGTAGAACCAAGTGTGGTGGTGCAGGCCTGTAATCTCAGCACTCAAAAGACTGAAGCAGGAGGGTCGCCATGAGTTTGAGGCCAGCCTGGGCTCCTTATTGAGTTCAAAGCCAGCCTGAACTACAAAGACCCTGTCTCAAAAAAAGTTCGACGTCTAACATCATACTTAACGGTGAGGAAACAAGTGGTGCTTACCTAAGATCAGAATCAAAGAAAGCAATGATTTCCCTCCCCCTACTCATGTTCAGGAAGCCGGATATCAAGCCCATGTTATATGAATTTCTGAAGCTTAGGGATAAGCATTACTTCTGAAGGTTTTTTTTTAAATATAAGAATTCTGTCACTTAAGAAAGAGCTATGCTTTGAGTGTTTCAGGCCGGTTCCCCCAGCCCCAGTAGTCCTGGACAGCCTGACAGTGGGAAAGCAAACCAACTTTGCGGTAGAGGGACTAGAGGTGTGATCCTCCCTTGGACGCTACAAGCAAGCCCCTTAACATTTCTAGCCTCTATCTCCTCTGCCACATGAATGCTGCTCTGAGGGCTAAACCTTCTTATCTTCTAGGGCTGCTGTCGTCCCCTTGGACTGAGAAAGTGACAGATCAAAGGCCAAGAGACCCATTAGGAGAAAGAGTGAGGTGCTAGGTGTCACTTTCTACTTGAAATAGACTTGGATGCTCTTGGGTCCTTAGAGGGTTCGCTTTTGTTATAATGCGGATGGCACTTGAACACATATGAAATGATCTTAAAACGTTTGTCCAAAAATGTCATGTCTTTTAAAGACTACATTTTGACCATGGTGCCAGCCAGTACCTGGAAAGACATACTGTGGAGAAGTCCTAGTAGTAGCATTGCATCCTTACCCCTTCATATTCTCCATGCTTCAAATATTAGACCTCAAAACATGAGGCATTTGTGGAAATGTTTGCTCCTGTGCATATTCACTATGGTTCTGATTATATTATATGGCAGCTGGTATAAAAAGCCAGCTTGCTAAAGTCAGATTTGCTGTAAAATAAGAAATCCCCCACTTTGCAGGATGGGTCATTACGGTTGAGAGAGAGGGTGCATTTAAGTACCTGGTACTCGATAGACACTCAGAAATTGGCAGATGGTGTTATTGTCAGTGGAGCTGCATTTGTCCCTCTGTACCAGTGATGCCGACCTTTTGAGAGTTTCCAGTGATAATAAACAGCCGGCTGCGACACGCGTGCCCTTGGTTCTCCATCACGGCTCTGCGCTGACTCTGCTTGGTGCTGGGAGTGGGAAACGTGGATCTTCTCTGCCATCTTACCACACCCACGAGCGTGCCTCTGCCCCACCCGACAGCCACCCAAGTGGAGGGTGTCCGCCCGTTCATTCCAGTCAGCTATGTTCAGTGACCACAGACGCCATAACCGCACTGCCTGGAATTATACAGTAATAAGAAAGCAGCTATCCCCTTACCTGGTTTCATTTGATAGAAACATGGGACCATGGCCAAATTGCTTACCCTCATCGTGCCTTGCTTTGCCCATATAAAACTAGCAAGATAAGCTAGAGGCCGTAGTCTCTTCCAGCTCTGAAATTGTACGATGCAAGAATTCTTAGGTACGAACAACTCTAGGAGATACACTTTCCTAATATAAATAATGACACATAAGGTATGTATTATATACTGTGTACCTTGACACAAGGAATATTTTATTCTCTTTTCATCATTATGCCCCCTTTTCTAAGTATTTGATTTCTGTTAGGAGTTTATAAGACAGACTTCACTAAAAGAACAGTGTTCTTTGCCTTTTTTTTTAAATATGTAAAATGCTGACCATAGTGACTGTATTACAAATGTCATCCTAGTGTGTTTTGGGGTCACACTGGGTCTGGTACTCTAGTGCCCTAGCGTGTTGAGGGAGGGAGCCCAGTCCATTGAGTAGGTGTTCTCTCAGGCAGTAATTATTGGATTGGCACAAGTAGGACGCATTGGGAAGGATTTTTTCAAAAACTCAGGTATAACTGTCTGCGTGGGCAGTCTTTCAGCCTGATGAAAGCCAGTGTTTTGTTCTGTCCCCTACAGCCCGCACTGTCATCCTTCCTGGGACAGAAGAGGAGCGCACGTCCGTTGAGGCTGTGTTTCCACCTTCTCTGAGGACGCTTATTTTATAGATTGTCTTTCTGTCTCTTGGTTTTCAGCACATCAGAGCAGAGTGACGATGATCCTGTTTGTGCTGGAGCTGGAGTGGGTGCTGAGCACAGGACAGGACAAGCAGTTCGCCTGGCACTGCTCTGAGAGTGGGCAGCGTCTAGGAGGTTATCGCACCAGCGCCGTGGCCTCGGGCCTGCAGTATCCTTTGCTGGACAGGATTCAGTGGTGGAAACTTAGCTGCTGACTTCTTTGATTCATGAAAATCCGATTCATCACTTTGGGAATTAGCCTGCAGTGTCTGAGTTGAGGCGGCATAAACAGTCCTCTCTTCCCTCACCCCACACAAGTCGCTGCTGTCGGTGGTGATAGATAGGTCTAATGTGATTGTGCTGATCATTCCACAGTCTATACATCTACCAAATCAGCATGTTATATACCTCCAATATATACAGTCTTTGTCAATTAATTTATTTTTTCAAAACTTAAGTCTATAACAAACTCATTTTTCAGTGGAAACAGCTGAAGCCCAGAAATAGTCCCTTATCTTCTCTAAGTTCACCCAGCTAAACAGGAAAATCCCCACCAGAACCCAGGTCTTCTTCCCTGGACTTTTCTCCCCGCCGTGCTGCACGGCCTCTTTAAGAACAGACTCGTGGCACCAGTATCGTATAAGATTATAGCTATCAGTTGCAAAAGTCATCCTCATTCTGTGACCATTTCTTTCGGCCATGCTATATGATTTACCAGGCAGAAAATTATATTATTGCTGTCAGAAGCCTCTGTGTGTGTGTGTGTGTGTGTGTGTGTGTGTGCATGTCTAGGCATCTGTTCCCAGGCTAAATGACCATCCATCCCCCTTGCTGTGGAGGCAGAGGGAACTGCACCCCTACCGGCAGGCCATGGCAGATTTCCTGACCCCACCAGCCCTGTCTTGCTAGCTCCAGTTTGGGCACCACCATGCCAGTCCTTGTTCCTGAGATTTTTCCAGTGCTAACCCCTGATGGCATGGACATCTCTGTGCTTTTACCAGACAGTTTCAGCCAAGAACCATGTGGCTTTTCCAAGGAGCTTTTCTCTGAGCGTTTGCTGATAGACTGATTGTTCATAGGCAGCCCTGCAGTGTTAGGTCTCTCCTGTACATCCAGCTTTAAACGTGTTCATCTGCAGGAGCCTCCACACGCATGCACTTCTCTCCTTCCCGCCACCCTGTATTCTTCCAGTTTTATAACTGATGAAGGGAGGAGAAAGGTTTGATGGCTCAGTGGAAATGTTGAGAATGACAGTGTTACCTCTATTTGCCTTTGTGGTGGACAGCTAGGGGTGTAAGAGTCCTGCATAGTAAACCAGGTCTGTTCCATCTCCCGTCATCCATTCATCCAAATGAAAGAGTAGATCAAATGAATGCAGCCTTCTTTCCTTTCAGGCCTCTTAGTGGAGAAGTAAATACGCAGTAAAAGTAACTGCGATTCAAACAGCGATACAAAGAAAGATAAACAGATTGATCGGTTCACAATTAAAATTACCAATTTCGGAGTATACTCAAATTATTTGGTTATTTGGCTACAGAGCTCAAGCCTCAAGTAATACATGACCCATAACGATAAGAATTACAATAATAAAAGGAGAGGAAAAGGGAAAAAGTCCTTATCTGAAGTCCCTCAGAATTCATGAAATGCTTTTATGCACATTACTTCATTCACTGTCAAAACAGTTAAGATGTAGTAAAATGAAATAACTTAATTTTCTATTCATATATAGTAACCAAGGCCCATTGAGGCTGAGAATCCTGAAGCCACAAGGCAAACCTGGCAAAAGTAGGATTAGAACTTGAGTATTATAATCCTTTGAGTGGTCCTCTGCACAAGTAGATTGGTGGTATTTCCTGAAGGTCCCATGGCAGGTAGGTAGTAGAAAATAGAAGTAAATGTTTTTCTTCCCTACTTCACTTGCTGTACTTTACAAGAGTAAATGCCTTATCTCATCTCTGTGGTTCATACCTTCTTAGTTACCCATGTTTTGATCATATTTTTTTATGTTTCCACAAAAATAATTCAAATACTCTTCAATTTTAAGATTTTTCTTCAAGATGAGATAATTCCAAAATGTCATCCTATATTGTGATATGTCTTTACACCAAATGTCATCACTTAGATTTATTTCTAGTCAGGTAAAGAGATCTGAAAGGCTATTGAGATTATCTCAATTTCTTCATATCTTATTTAACGTCAGTCACGCTGGCCTTGAGGTTTTACTATCATTGTATTTCAACCCTCCAAGTAGCTTTTATTGAATTCATATTTTTAGAGGATGCTGTAATTTACTTGGAATTTTTAAAAAAGACTGTTGAGTCCCAGATTGAATCTGGTTTTTTATCTTTGTTCTTATAATTAATCAAGATAAATTTAAGGTGAGTTTTTTCCTTGTATATGTTGGTATTAAACTACATATGTCTGATAACTTGTTAGAATGTAACTTTTTATCTCTTATTCTATAATTTGTTTTAATGTTTTGTTATGAAAAATTTCAAAAAATGCGCCACACTGGAGAAGGTACTATAATAGATGCTCATGTACCCATCACCCATGACTACTATTGTTTCTTCTGTTCCTTTCTGCTTTAGAGCAAAATCCATACCTTAATGTGTCTCCTCCTTACATACCTCATTGTGCACCTCTAACATACATAGATCATTTTCAGTACCCACAATGCTGTTATTACACCTCGAACTGAATAATCAGTGAGTACTGTTGAACATTCAATCCACTTTGAGATCTTGCTATTGTTTTGCAAGTGACTTTTTGCAGTAGATGTGTTTGGAACTGGGTATAGAAAAGATCCTACTACATGCAGTTACACTTCGTTGAGCTTTACCTGTTTATCCATTCCTTGGTAGGCAGCCATTTTGTTGGATCATCAGTGTTCACTTTTCTAAATATCAGTGCATACACACACACACACACATGCACACACAGACACACACGTTTCCCTTTATTACATAAAGGTAGTACAGCTTATAAATTCTCGTGATTATTGGCTTCCCCACATACACACACTTAATAATAACCTCTCCTGGAAAGAACTCCATGTTGATGTACAAAAGTCTTCTTTTTCAGGCGCATACTGTTCCATTGTGTTGCTGTAGCATAATCGACTCAGTAAGTCCCCTGCTGATGGACTTGTAGTGTATTTTCAAAATTTAGCTATTGAAACAATGCAAAATAAGTAGCCTTGGGCATATGTATTTCTCTAGAAATAGGATTAGTACATGCTGTCAACCAAAAATGCCCATTAGGACTCAGTACTTGGAGTTTTAGTGGGGGCTGGTCATGTAGACAGCTTCCACTGGCATGTACAAAAGCCTGGCCTCCCAAAGGGATGCAGGTACTTGGCATAAGCCGTGTTGTTTTTATACATAAAGCAGAGTGAGATACCGTTATTGTGAATGGTGGGAACCCTCCAAAAATTCAGGTTCCCAGATACTAGGCCAGCTTTGTAAGCATCCTTGCCAAGGAGAACCTCCAGACTAGCCATGTTAAATTGTTTACCTCTTCTTTTTTTTTCTTTTGCACTGTACCATTTTCATTTCCTCTTGAACTATCCATTCATAGTCCAAATTTTGCCCATTTCCTACTAGATTATGGTCTTTTTCTTCTCAATTGCTCTTTTTTTTTTTCTTTTAGTATTATCTGGACCCTTTGTGACATAAGCTGCAAAAGAAAATTTGTTTTCCGTTTTGTCTTTTGGCTTTGCCTATAGTATTCATTGTTACTGGTTTTGGTGTAGCTTTTCCATTCCAATTAAAAAACAAAACAAAACAAAACTCACTTCTCTAAAACTTGCGCGTGTTCCTCCTGCTGCTTCTCCTGCCCGCCTCCTCGCTGCCGCTGCCGCTGCCGCTGTCATCCTGAGGATCAGACCCAGGAGTCGCATGTGTTACTCAAGTGCTCTAATACAGTGCTACCTGCATTTTCACTTCCTGTGTGTAAATCCCTATTTTATTTGGAATTTACCCAGGTGCACAATATGAAATACAGATCCCTTTTTTTTTCCCGAGTAGCTGTCTAGTTTGTGCCAACATCACTTTTTAAATCCATTTTTCTTACTTATTTGAGGGACTACCTTTGCCAGATATGTACTAGGTTTCTGTGTGCTTTGTGGTCTATTTCTAGACTTTACATTCTTTTCTATTAGTGTATGTACTTGTACCAATACCATGCTTTTAAGTAAAGAAACCTTTTAACGTGTTTCATCATCTCGTATGGTAACTTCCCTTGCTATATAACATGTTATTCAAATTTTTAAAGTATTCTTGACCCTTCTTGCGTATTCATTTTTCCCTTTGACCTTTGGAATGTGCACACCAGGTTTAGAAATACTGTTAATACTTTATTGGGATTATGTTAAGTTTATAAATTAATGTACTAAGAAGTGACATCTTAGTCATATTGAGGCTTAGTGTCCAATAACACAGTGTGGCCTTCATTTTCTTAAGCCTGCCTTTTTATCTTTCAGCACTTCCTCCAAATTCTCCTACTGTGGGATTTGCACATTTGTTAAATTTTTGCTGTTTTCTTTTCCATTGTAAATCCTCCCCTTCAATTTTAAGAAACAATCCTTAATGCTTACATGACAGATTTGATATTGAAACCCGGCATGTGTTTATTGGTGACCACTCAGGCCAAGTAACAATCCTGAAACTGGAGCAAGAGAGCTGCACACTGGTCACAACGTTCAGAGGACACACAGGTAGGATTCAAACCAAAATCACCATCCGCTGACCTCGCGGTGCGCTTTTGCCCGCTCTGTATTCTGATGTTCAGGCGATATGTTGTTAAAGTGGCAAAGTACAGCTTGTGCTTGTGCAAAGGTACATGTGCTGTACTTAAATGATTTTAGAATGGCTCAGTAAGATGATGTCAACAGTTTTTCTCTAATCTGGGCATGGTGGTACATGCCTATGATCCCAGTACTGAGGAAGGCTGAGGCAGGAGAAGTGCAAGTTCTAGTCTCACCTGGGCGATTTAGTAAGACTCTGTCTCAAAATTTAAAAAGGGCAAGGGTTGTAACTCAGTAGTAGAATGCCCCAAGGCCCAATCCCAGTACTGAAAAAACAAAGAAACAAACAACTCCATAGTCCAGACAAAAGAGGAACCAATCTATTTTGAAACTGTTGATGATTTAGGTTTTTTTTAGCTTGCACTAGAGAAAGCCAGTGCAGGCATATGTTAATGGGACACTGTTGGAGACTGTGGTAACTGTTCAAACTCCAGAAGGCCAAAAGGACAGCTGCCTGGATCTGTCATCATTGTTGGAGTGAAAAGATGTTGTGCAAGAATGATTTCCACATCTGAAACAAATGAAAAATACACTCACCATGGGTAGCTACAGTACATGAAAAAGGACAAGACTGTTTTCTCTTCCATTGGAGCCTTTTCAGTTTTTGACCCAAGATCAGCTTTATATTACTGATCTGTTTAGGATCGTGTAAGCAAAATGATACAAAATAAACATTCTCAGCTTTTGAAAGACCTGGCTACGTGGGGATGATTAACCAGTACTTTTCGTGTGTGGCATTGACTAAGGAAGGTGTTGCTCAAGGGGTACTAACTGTTGCCTGTTTTCGTGGTCTGTCATGGGCGCTGTGTTTTCTGCAGACCACCAGTCCATCTGGCAGTGCAGCACAGGGTTAATGCCCAGGTTGAATGCCAAGTAAGGACCCAAGTAGGAGAGCGGGTGCTTTATTGCATAGTACCGATGCGATCCTGACAGAGTTCCTACCGGACAAAAATAGAGTTCTGGTATAAGAAACATTCAGTAAAGGAAAAATTAAATCCCAGGGAAGTTTCATAAAAGATCACCTTAATCATCTATGCCTTTGGGAAGAAGAATTGATAGAAACCTTCCCTGTGGGTAGGAACCCAGTCTTTCCTCATTGTGTGCTTGTTTTTAGACAGCTCTACCCTGGTCAAGCCTGAGCCTGAAAAGGACCACAATTGTCTCACCTAAGAAATCTTAAAAATTCTGTGTTTCACTGCTGATGTAATAATCTCCTCACCGTTCAGTTGCCTAAATCCTTCTTTCCTGGCTGAATTCCAGTCTTCTGTGGCCGCTGCGCCATGCCCCCCCCCACTTCCCCATTGTTTCAGCCCTAGTGTTCCCACTCTCCACAGCATGGCACGTCAGCATCTCTGCGACCAGAAGTCTTGTGCAGCTCGGAGTCTGTGATTCAGGCCGACTCCATCCACCTTCCCTCCATGTAGCCCCAGCTGCTGTGTCTGTAAGTGGTGCTTCCATGAGACTTTGACCATCACTGTCGTTTCAGGGACTCAGAGTTGCCTAATAACCCTCCACCTGTGCTTAGTATACTCTATTTGCCAGTCTCAGCAGCAAAGCTAACAGCTTTATTTTTTAAAATGTTTTATTTCTTGCCTGGCACAGTGGGATACATCTGTAAGTGTAGCTACTCAGGAAACTGAGGTAAGAAACCTCAGCTGACCTGGGTAACTTAGCAGAATCCTGTCTCAAAATAAAAAGGGCAGCTGGGTGTGATGGCACACGCTTATAATCCCAGCACTCAGGAGGCTGAGGCAAGAGGATCCTTGCATGTTTGAGGCCAGCCTGGGCTACAAAGGGAACTCAAGGCCAGCCTGAACTGCATAGTGAGACCCTGTCTCAAAAGAACAAAATAAATAAAAAAATAAATAAAAATTCTTGAAAAGGGCAGGGAAAGCTGGACATAGTGGCACATGCCTGTAATCCCCGACTTTGGGTGGCTGAGGCAGGAGGATCACCATGAGTTGGAGGCCAGCCTGGTTCAAGGCCAGCCTAAACTACAATAGTAAGACCCTGTCTCAAGCGGGGAGGGGCAGGAACATAGCTCCATGGTAGAATGGCCCTGGCTTCAATCCCTAGTATCATTTAAAAATGTTCTGGCCCATTTTATATTGCCTACCCAAAAAATCTTTTTCTCTGTCCTCTCCACATCTCAGTGCAGGAACCACCTTCCTCTGACCCCAGCTACTTCTCAAAATAGATTGCATTTGTTTCCTTCTTGACTAGCTTATTTTTCTCAGTTTATCCACAGGCTTAAATTTCTTACCTCCCTGTTGGGAACACCAACCAAAATTGTCTCAATCCTGTGCCCTATGGCGACAGTTCCTGTCTTGCTTTCTTACCAGTGCTACTTAAAAACAAAACAGTAAAATGTACAAAATAAGAAATTTGCCATTTTACTCGTTTTTAAAAGCCTGTTCTGTGGCACTAACTATATTCACACGTTGTAACTTCATGTGTGTGGTAGAGCCACAGCCGCCATGTTTCCTCACAGCACATTTTTCTTCTTGTGAAACTATAACTCTCTGCCCTTGGGCAGGACCGCACCCTCCCTCCCTGCCCCTGGCAGCCACCCCTCTGCTTCCTGTTGCTGTGCATCCAACTGCTCTGGGCCCCTCCTGTAAGTGGACTCACACCGTACTTACCCAGTTGTAACTGGCTTTCTTCACTCTGCAGCCATTTCTTGAAGGTTCTTTCAGACCATAGTAAACAGATGCTTCTTAGAAGAGTAAGACTTCCCCACCTGCTTCAGGCCTCAACTCCCCCTTACCCTGCAGGCTCGGTTGTCTCTACTGCTCTACCTGAGCTGCTCTCCCCAAGGTGACCAGGGGCCTGCTGGGACACATTTTAAACTTTGTCACACTCAGCCTTTTGGTAGCATTTGACATTGTGACCACTCTTTCTGCCACGGCCCTCCTTTTGCTTCTGTGAAATGGGTTTTCCTTCCATGCCTCCCCTGCTGGTTCTCTTGAGTAGCTGTGTGTCCTCTACATCCTCTTCTCTTTGCACCCTGTGCTCTCCATTGTGGAGCTCAGCTGCTACCTCCACAGTCACTGTTGGCAAATTCCTTACAGCCCAGTAAGACGTGTGCTGCACTGTAATTACGACATGTGGCAGAGGCAGAGGAAGCAAGTGGCGAGCTCTTCTAGGAACCCAGAATGGCGGACTTGCTTGGACGGGAACAGGAAGGAGTAAGGAAGACATTGTGCTATTTGACCTGCACAGAATCGGGAAGAGCAGGCCAGGTGGAGGAAACCGGCATGATTCAAGTCACATGGGAACACACAGGACCACGGCAGTCCTGGGCCCTGCTCTCTGGCTCTCAGCAGAGTCTGTCTCTCTCTGTCTCCATCTCTCTCTCAGATAGAACCCTAGGAAAGAGGAAGGGAGAGGGAGTGGAGGGGCAGCCACCTAATAAAGGAAGCCAGAGTCACTTCAGACCCTGGAGGCTGAACCTCGCCATTATTGTGATGTCTGAGAAACTAGTGACGAGTTGGAAGCAAAGAAGTTACCTGAGCACATTTTAAAAGATTGCTCTGCGGTAATGAGTATGCTTCAAAAGCCAGTGGGAAACCTCCCCTTGAAATGGGATGCTGGCAACGGGAAAGCAAGGATGAACATATAGAAGGTGCAAAAACCAAAAAAGATAACGATTAGCCCTGAGGATGTAGCCCTGTGGCATAATGTGGATGAAGTCCCAGGCCCCATCCCTGGTGCTGATATGTACCATGTACAGGCGGAGGCCAGCTCCGCAGATGAGCACTGCTGACCGTCTGTCTCAGCAGTCTCTGTCTCTGTCTATCTTTGTCCATCTCGATGCCCCCCTCCGCCCCTCTCAGACAGTCCCCGGATTTGATTTCGGCAGAAGTGGCTCTTGGCCTGCCCCTTAACTCTTAGGAATCCTCTGAGTTCTGTGTTACTAAGGGCTAAGTAGCTGCTTCTAACCGCTATTTTGTCACCCCAATGTGGTTCAGAGGCCTCATGTGTTGTAGGCTTGTTCTAATATTACTTTGCAATAGGTCTTATCTTTCTCAAAGAGCTTAAAGCATTTTCATCATGAATTATCTTTAAGGCAGATAGGGCATGGCTCAGGAAGGTCCCTAACACAAAGGAAGGTAGAACAGTGAGATTCTTGTATTTAACTGTTGGCATTCCTAGAGAGTACCCATCTAGAACTTGGCTGCAGCTCAGCTTGTTCATTTAAAGATGCAGCAAGGATGCTAAAAGATTCCATGATGATTCAGACATATTGTTGAGTTTTTCCTGTGTCTCCTTCCAGGCCATGGGTTTCCAACCCAACCAGACACAATGCTAGGAAAGGAGTTTTTGTAGAGACTAAACAGAGATGCTAAAGTAAACTCATGTCCATTAAAGACTGGTCTTGGGCGTCTCATCAACCAGATCCAAGTGCAGACACAGATAAGCCTTGGTATGCATGCAGAGCCATCGCTCTTAGCCTGCTTCTTTCCTGTGATACAGCGGGCCATACCAAAATGTGGCTTAGTGATGGAATCAGCCCAATAGTCATTCCTGGAGGCCAAAACAACTTTTCCTAATCCGCAGAGATTTAGGAAATTAGTTTTATGTTCCTGTGCTCCCTCTGCTGGTTTTCTTTCTGGAGCTAGATGCCATGTCTCATGGCTTTTTGCTGTTTTAGAGAAATTAAAATGTGTTTGTACCAGAAGCCATAAACTGATTTGAATAAAGTGGGAAAAGTCTTATTTGACCACTGGAAATTAACAGCATCAATAAAATCTTTTTTTAATTTCAAATAATTTTGTATTAACATGAACATACTAAAAACAGGAGGGCTTGAATGTAAATCTGCCAAAGCATTATAATTATTGAAAAATTAAATGCAGCCTTATTCATTAAGTATTAGGACGGTTATCAGAAGGAACAGTATTAACTAAACAAAAATCACTACACAAACCAACAAAGTTCAGGGCACATCTGCAAGTTCACATAATTAAAGTAGAACCTAATACTTGCTTATAACGGAGACTTGTACACAGATGTAGTCAATATGCAGAGCAGGTCAGCCGAGGCGGCCAGCCATCAGTTCAGTCAAGTAAACAGATGCAATCCTGGTCCCACTCAGCTTCCAGTCCAGCGGGAATGCGCATTGGGCCAGTGACTGCAGACACTCAGATGCAAGCGCTGTGAAGGCCTTAATGCCACACCCAGGCCTCTTAGAGGTAGCAATGAGAGGACCTCCCCTCGGCACCAAGGGAGGCTTCCCAAGGTGCAGAGTGTTAAGGAGAAAGAGTGGTAGCCTAGAGGTGGAGCACAGTCAGCTTCACGGAAACCCCTGACGCCACTTCAACCTAGAGCAAAATGCAGTGACTGAGATGTCAAGAAGTGAAGTCTTTTATTCAAGAGACTCCCAGGCTGAGCACTGAGTTAGGCGGTCCTCTAGTCACATGTTAGCTTGTCTGCCTTATCCTGAAGCTGTAAAGCCAGGCTGTGACCTAGTCACACTAGGAAAGGCATACCCCATAGAGAGCCCTTCCCAGTCCTCAAGGCCCAGGAAGTTTGTATTTGTAATCCACGAACAGTTATTGGAATTCTAGTGAGTTAATTCCAATCTACCACTTCCAGTGCAACCCATTGGTGGCGAGAGTAACTACATATTTGTAGTTATGGGATGCCAAGGGGTCTCCAGTCCAGCCACAGTGATGGCCGTCCGGAACAAAGGCCTCAACCCAAGGCTGAATCCAAGTTTTATTCATTCGTGAAGAAGGGAGTGGCTTGAGGATGACGGTGAGAACTGAGGAAGTGAGTGCCGTGAGGTAGGCTGGGCAAGAGGCCTAAAGTCACCTCTGCAAATGCAGAGAGGAGGATCTGCAGAGAGTGATCTGCATAACACAATCAAGATAGTATCTAATCTCTGGTAAGTGCTTCAGCTCTAATGCGTAATCTTACAAGCCCCAGGAAGACATAGCCTCTATCCCAAGCTCAATCCCAGCCCACAGCGTGGAGCATTGCTTCACATGTTCAGCCTCATCCCGGCTCACTCATGGGAACAAAGGGCTGCCAGGGAAACATGCCTGCAGTCTCCCAAGGCTACCTGTCAGCACCTGGCTGGACCAATACGCATTGCTTAAAGCTAATTGTAAGGATAAGGAAAGGGTCCCAGCCAGCTCTCTACTTGGATAGGCGCAGCCAAAATGGAAGCAATTGCCCCACATTCAAGGAGAGTCGCCTTGTTGGTCCTCCACAGTACCCAGCAGCTGTGAGCCCGGTTTGCAATACTCCACAGAGTCTTTTGCATTTACAAGGTATGTTGTAAAAGTCTCAAAAAATTTTATTTCACTAAGCATTTTGGCAACATACATTAAATTTCTAAAAATGCTTATACGCTTTGATCCGGTTCCACATTTGAAGCTCTGTTCTTCTAACTAATCAGAATGTGGAGGTAGCACCATGTGTGCTCCTGTATTCCCAGCTACTCTGGGGGCTGAGGTGGGAGGATTACCTGATTCCAGTTTCATGCCAGCCTGGGCTGCATAGCAAGACCCACCCCTTATGTAAAAAAAAAGCTTTTCATGATTTATTTTTTATTCTGATAAAATATGCATAACATAAATTTTATCATTTTAGTAACTTTTACGTGTATGATTCTGTGGCATTAAGTATATTAACAATGTTGTATAGCTGTCACCACTATCCATTTCCAGAACTTTTCTCCATCCTGAATAAAGGTTCTGTAACCATTAAAAATAATTAATAGCCTTTATTTTGAAACATCCTTTTATGTAAAAAGTATCCTCTAGGTTATATTGTGGTGGGCAAAGGCAGGGAGAAGAAGCAGGAAATGAAACATTGAAGGGGAATAGAAAAATGAATAATTTAAATGCAATAAAATGATATGGAAGAATTTATGTTTGTCATTGAAAATACCGTGACCCCTGCAGAACCACAGCCCGGTAGGTCTGACCCTCCCTGTGTGGGTTGAGGCGTGAGGCCCACATGGATACCCTGTGGGGAATGCAGGCTGAGGCAGGAGGATCACTGTGAGTGTGAGGCCAGCTTTGGCTACACGGTGAGTTCAGGGCCAGCCTGAACTGCATAGCAAGACCCTGTCTCCAAAGCAAGAGTCTCATCATCTTGGCAATATGTTTGGTCACCAAGAGACTCCGTCTTACTTGATTATACCCACAGCGCCTGCTACACAGAGGGTGCCCAGCACATACTTGTTGAACTGGTTCAGAAAGGGTGCTGTAGTTTCCATTTTATAACCCAGCTCTCAGTGGGCCTCATGGTTAGGACAATTAGGAAATACTTAAATGAGGCTTTCAGTATGCCAGACACAGATAACCTTTATATTCCCCCGAGCCCACTCCCTCACCCACATATCTACAAACACTCAGTCATGAGACACAGCGTTTGCATGCTGGTTCTGACAGGATGGAGAGCCCCTCGAAGGAAGTCTTTGATTCAGTTACCTTTCTAGGCATTCTTTCTGCCAGTACCCACCATTATTTAAATCTGACATGGTAGAAAACCTGAGCTACCCATTTCACATGTTTTGTGGGGGGGAAACACTTTTCTTTTATCTGTCCTGCTAATCTTAGTGAGTTCTAGTAAACAGCAAGACCAGCTCAGAGATTGTCCTTGAGATGAGTGTTCCCTGACTGGGTAGAATAGAAGGCATCACCATGACAACAACCCTAGTCAGCCAGGAAAGAGTTGTCATACCTGCTTTGACTACTGGGAACAAGGATGAGGATGTTGATTTGTCTTTTCACTCCTTCATTTGCTCTTTTGTACATACTTCTTGAGTACGTACTGTAAACCAGGTAGAATTCTCAGCACTGGGGATGCTGCGGTGACTCCACAAGCTTATACTAGAGCAATAGACAACCAGTTTTGAAAAAAACAAGTAAAACCGGTAAGGAGGAGAATGGTGCGAGTAGTGAAGGGAGGTGTCTCTGGGGAAGCAGCATTAAGGCAGGGACTGGCAAGGGTTTCTGTGTTTTTTGTTCATCTTCACCTTCCTCAGTCTAGAGACTTGCACTGTCACTGTGCGTGGCTGCTACTGTCGGAGAGAGGGTAGTGGGAGGCAGTGAGGCCTGGGAGCCGGAGGAGGGGATCAGCCACATCAGCACCACAGAAGTCATGGTTTTTCTTACATGAGCAGGAGAATGCTCTGCAGGTAGAGGAAAAAGCTAGGGCGCATAATCCAGAATAATGAGTTTTCTTTTTCCTTTTGGTCTTAAAGATACCTTCTGAGAAAATTATGAAAGAAATTTCTCTAAGATATTTTAAACACTTCATTCAGACAAATCGATCATCTAACTTTTAAAATGTCAGATTCCAACAAATAAGTGATTTTGTATTCTTGTTGGAATACAACATTTTTCAGTAATGTAAAAAATGAATATTTCTGAAATTCATAAACAGTTAGAGGTTCTGTGCTGATCTTATAAGAAAAAAACTCACTGCTCTTGGTACACAAGGAGTTTGCTTTATCAGGGCAGTACCATAGAAGGAAACTGGTCATAATATTTTGTAGCTGTACTACTAGAGTAATGCCAATAGCCATATACGTACAGCACACTGCAGTTCACAGAGTGGTCCTGTGTGATTAATCTAACTCTCACCAGTCCTACGAAGCAGGTCATGGTTAGTTTGATCTCCTTAGTGGTAGTGGCTGTAGTGGTCAGAGTACCAGTGTTACCATCATCCTCATTATATAATTAAGGACACTGATACATCAGGATGTAAGTGATTTGTAAGGAGTCTGTATAGTCACATTCCCAAAGAGAAACGTAATTCTGATATTGTGCCCTAATTTTATCTGATGTTCAGAATTAAAAAATCTAAAATGGACATTTCTCAAAAGAGGCATAGAAATGGCTCTTATTTTAAAAAAGGAGGGGTAACAAATATAGGTGAGGATGTGGAGAGGAACCCTTTCGCCCTGTGGGTGGGAATGTTGGTTACAGCCATTGTCGAAAACATGGAGGCTCCTCAAAAAACATAAAAATAGAATGATCATATGATCCAGCATCCCACTCCTGGGTATGTATCCAAAAGAAGTGAAGTCAGTATGTTGAAGCTGTAACTATGCTCCCGTGTTTATTGTAGCGCTATTTACAGTGACTGAGAAATGGAAACAATGTGAATGTCAATCAGCCGGGTAATGGATAAGGAAATTTGGTATATATACAGTGGAATACAGTTCTACTGTTAAAAGGGATGAAATTTGTGGACAGCATCGGTGACTTGGAGAGCTTTATGTTAACTGAAATAAGTCAGGCACAGAAGGAAGTACCTCGTGGTCTCACTCATGTGAGATCTAGAAGTTGTGAAGAGAGGAGTGATTGCCAAAGACTGGGAGGGTAGGGGTTGGGGGTGGGAGGCAGTGGTCCATGGGTCCACAGTCACAGCTAGAAGGGAGAATAGGTGCTGGCTTTCTGTTGCACTGTAGGATGACTGTATTCTGTTTGTTTGTATTTGGTTTTTTGAGATACTTGCTGTGTAGTCCAGGCTGGCCTTGAATTCACTCACTATGTAGCCCAAGCTGGTCTAGAACTCACAGTAGTCCTCCTGCCTCAGCCTCCTGAGTGCCGGGATTACAGTCGTGCACCACCACACCCAGCCTCTGTAGGATGTCTGTGGTTAACAGCACAGTATTGTAGATCTCCACAGAGCTAGAAGAAAGGATGTTGACTATTCCTACAAGAAATGATAAGTGTTTGAGGAGCTATATATGCTAACTGCTCTGATTTGATCACTGCACAGTGCATACCTATAATGAACCACCACATTGTACCCCATTAATACAGGACCCACCAAAAAGTGTATGCACACTTCAGGGAAGGAAAAACGTCCATAAATATTTTAATACATTGAATTTATTGAGACATCATGAGATGAATACAAGTTACTTTTGGCCTCTACAATTACAAGAGGTGCCCAAAGTGGTGGCTGCTAGCTTCCAGGCATTCCCTAGTACAGTGAGCTGCTGCTTGGTAACCTTGGTCACTGAGATTGCTGCATGTGCATTTTCAAATTTTTCTCTAAGGGTGTAGTGGGTTTTCTGTGATGTGTGACATCTTCTAGAGTCCCCCATATGAGAATAACACCATCTGTTAAGAAAACATCATACTGTTTTTCTTTTTCTGAAGTATGTATACACTTTTTTGGTGAACTCTGTATGTACTGTGATTATATATGCAAAAAGAAATAGAAAATCAAATTGAGCACTTTTAAACTCCATTTATTTGTCATCTATTATTGTTAGGGTGGAAGATAGGTAGCAATTAAGAAAATACGGCTAATATTTCCAAATAGTGCAATATTTTCCATTTGTCTCAGAATTGTATCTATTTTTTGAAGGTCAGTGAATTATCTTTTTTCATTTCCCTGTGGTCTTTATACTAACTGATTTTATGGTCCATTCAATTTAAGAGGAAATGCATAAAGAGTGGGAATTTTTAACACTCAAGCCAATTTTTTTCTTTCAGGACTTATTTTTCAAACAGCGTTACTGTGCGCCAGAAAGTACACTGGTCCTCGGTGCTTTGCTTGCCCATCTGTTGTTGAGTGACAACGTTGCTGCTTCGTGACTAACGTCCGGCTGTGTCTGTCCCTCTCAGGTGGGGTGACTGCTCTCTGTTGGGACCCAGTCCAGCGAGTGTTGTTCTCAGGCAGTTCCGACCACTCTGTCATCATGTGGGACATCGGTGGGAGGAAAGGAACAGCTATCGAACTCCAAGGACACAAGTAAGGGGGCTGGTGCTTTTATCAACTCTCTTGTGGGAAAGATGCCCAGCAGAAAGGGAAGTGAAGAGCAGGCCCGGTCTGTGGCAGGACCTTTGCGTGGGGCGGAACACAGCAGAAGGGTAGTGAGAGCCGCCTTGGTTTGCGTCTGTAGGAATGTGTGTTTGTGTTTCGTGCCCTGGTGTGTTCCACAGAGGGCTTGAGATTGCTAACTAAAATAATAATAATAATAATAATAATAAATAATGGCAGCAAATAAAGGTAAAAATTGGAAGCAAGGAGAACATAAGAATCAAAATTTGAGAGAGAAAAAAGACTGAAATAGGCAAGCTAGAAAGGCCTACAGGATTTTTGTAATTGAGTGCGGCTTTAAGCTTCCTGGTAGCCTGAGGATGAGGGAGAGATAATACCCTTCTGTGACACGTTTTGTACTTCACCTTGTACTCACTGAAGACTCACTTTGATTCTTATCAGGTTCCTCTTCCGTTGGGGTTGGCAGTGAGCAGGGCTGAAAGGAAAGCAGAGAAGGCCTTGGGTTTCCTTGGGGCAGTGCTTGAACTTTGCGTGAGGAATTTGTTAAAAAAGTAGATTCCAGACTAAGATTCTGGTTGCTGGTCTGGAGCTGTGGAAACTTATATTATGACTGGTGACCCCCAGACCATGTTCAGAGTGGCCTCACCATCTGCTGCTACTGTCCCTGGGGGAGGAGCTTGATCTTTTTGTAGAAGAAAATGTTAGATCAGTTTTACAAGTTCAGAGCTAATGTGGATTGTGTTTTAGTTGTGAAAGTTCTAAAATAATAATGACACTAGATAGCCATTAACAAATGTCAGTGATACACCCAACGAACAAAGTGGGCGTAAACAGCATGAGCTTTCCTGTAAACCTGCCTGGAAGCATTAATTTCCAAATATTCTCCTAAGTAGATAAAGGTGCATTTGGGGATTATTGGATAAAAACTAAGCTTTGGAGGGCCCGTGCACAAATAATTATTTTAGTATTTGAGCTTGCTGTCAGGGAAGTAGGTATCCAGCCCTGCCTTATCCTTAGAGGACACACCCATTGTCTGGGCCCTGGCGTGGTGTGTGGTGCAGCTCAACCCTCAGCTCATTAGAGGAACTGTTCCCTCGAGTTTGTCTCCGTGACAAGGGGACACACACATCCGGGCCATTTAGAAGAAGTTTGTGTCATCCATGTAAAGAAAAAGAGAAGACAAAACACTGTTCTGTTTAATAACACTCAGTGATGATCTAATCTGCCAGATAATTCCTGCCAGCTCAGCCTCAGAGAAATAAAGTGCAGGTTTGGAATGAATACCCAGTAACACTTGCTGGAAACATGCAGTTTCGCTCCTAATTAGTTTTATTTTCAGTGGGTAATGAAGTCCATAAGCAGCCTTGGTCGATTTCATCCACAGATGATAAGCTACTGCAGGGTTTAAGCTCAGCGTTACTGTGTGCAAAAGGGCCTTGCCCTATGTGTGAGATGCGGTTCTGGGAAACTTAAACCTCCAGTTTATAACGAAAGGAGAAGATGGGGTGGAGTGTAGCTCAGTGGTAGAGTGCCTGCCGGGCACACGTGAGGCCCTGTGTTCAAAACCCAGCACCACACAAAAAAAGAGAAGTTTCCATTTTTGGAAATATTTTCTCAGTCTGAGGAAAATAAAACTTAAACAGATATGTTTAAGAAGTGTAAGCTTGACCTTTTCGAAAATGAAACAGCTCCTATCCAGAATCCATGCTAATTAGGTCACCCATTAAGCTCCATGGGCGTAGGTGGGCGTACTGCTCAAACAGCTTAGCAGTAAATACAGTGAGCTCTCCAAGGGCTGTTCCCAGCCAGAGAGGGGTCGCCCTGGTGTCTCAGAGGTGGGTCACTCTTTAGAAGGGGTGTGACTGCCGAGGTGGGGGTGGGGCCACAGGGGCTGCTGAAGAAGCGGGAGAAGGTTCCCAGAGAAGGCGGAAAGAAGGGGCAGCAAGCAGCTGGCAGGAGAGAAGCCTGGGGCGGCTGCACAGCAGCCATTCCTTCACCCTGAAATGGGCCCTGAGGCTTCTTGTACTGAAATACCATCTAACATTGTATCCCAAAGGAAAAGCAACCTACAAGCACTTCAGTTTAATCTGACAACCACTCTGTTAACAAGAGGGCTGAGACACCATTTTAGATAAGGGTTTTGGAGTTCCATTCTTAGACTCCAGCTGGTCCCATAAAGCTCCCCAGTTTGGGGAGGAGCTGCTGCCCCTTCTGCACATCTGGCACTCCAGGAAGCTCTGTGGGTACAGAAGTGACCAGCACATGGTCCCTGCCTTGGCCACCGACATTTTCTGTTTCTTTTCCACTGCTGGCCAAGGCTGCTTCCCCTTCCACTCCTACAGTTCCTAGTGGTGCCCACCACCCACCTCCCAGGTGATGGTCAAGTTCCAAATCAGGGACAGAAATGGTGAGCTTGGGGCCTGAGAGCGGCAGGCAGGATCGGGGAGGGGCTGCGCTGGCATGGACATAACCAACCATAATGCTGCAGGCCATTTCTTCCTATCTGCTCTTCCTGGTTCTGCAGCTTCTTGCTGTCCTTCAACAGCAGGAAAACGTGACATTTGTGTAGTTACAGTCACATGCTGATAAAGATGTTTCAGTCAGAAATGACCACATGCAAGATTGTTGCCCCATAAGATGATAAAGGAGCTCAGAATTTCCAGGGGCACCGAAGTTTTATTGTACCTTTTCTGTGTGTAGATGTGTTTTAACTTACCTTTGTGTTACAAGCGCCTGCAGTATTCTGTACAGTGACGTGATGGATAGACAGGTTTGTAGCCCAGGAGCAGGAGGCCGTAGCCATGTGGGCAAACGTGTAGTAGGCGCTATCACTGAGGTTGGCGTGAGAACGCTTCATGGTGTTCACACAGTTACAGTCGCCTAATACTCAGTCCTCAGACCACTGCTCATCATTAAGCAAGGCCTGTAGTTTGCTGTGATGTACAAAAGTCTCACTGCAAGATCCGGGGAAGATGGCGACCGGGTGAGCAGCAAGGGAGCGAACCTCCTTAATAAACACCACCAGCTCGAGACAGACTTGGTGAGCGTGAATGCCGGAACCTCGGCTGGGAAGTTTAAACTGGGCGCATTTCTCTGAGATGCCGGGGGAGATGTGGTAGGGCGGACCAGGCTGCCGGGGCGAGACGTGGGAAAGTCCCAGACGCTG
>PVLD010001451.1:0-54620 GCA_004027595.1 Dinomys branickii
GTGTGTGAGCGTGTGTGTGTGTGTGTGTGTGTGTGACCGTGTGTGTGTGCGTGTGTGCATGCGTGCGTGTGTACACATGTCTATGTGATACAGAGGGTTAGGGACAGAGAGATAAACAAAAGAGGAGCTGCAGAGAGGGAGAGAGATACCCCTGAGCCAAACCTCCTCTTTTGTTGACTTTATCCTGTGTCCGCTGTGGATTTGAACCCTCTCTGACCTGTCTTGGGGTAACATGGTGAGGGGTGGGCATTGTCATGGGGCTCCTCAGGGACCAGGAGCAGAAGCCAGCACTGGGACTTGCTGTGCCAGGTACATTCATTTCAGCCGCTCTTTTAATTTGATCTTCACGGAAGAGCTTGGGTGCGGTGATGGTCGTGCTCATCTCCAGCCGCGGGCACAGCAGGCTTCACCTTCCTGTCCTCTTCTATTGCCCAGTGGCGGTGCTGGCTTTAAACCTAGGTCTTCCTTCTCCCAGAGCTTACCCCCTTTGCACCCTGAAGTCTCTGGTCTTCTTGGGCCAGCTCCTCCTCACTCCTTGCAGGTGCCGGGTATCACCCAAGAGCCCTGTCTCCCCGTTTCCACATCTATCGAAGGAGGACTTCTCCGGGGACACTTCTTGTCTCCAGCGGGCACAGGTTTGGACAGAGAGCTCCTGCCCCGCCTCCAGGTTTCCCTTTGCTCTCTCACCCTTCTCTTCATTTCACTGACTCGCAGTGGCCCGGCCTCGTTTCTGCCGACTGTCCCGGCTACACTTCATTTTATTCACACCAAGTCCTTCCTTTTCTCCTGCGGTAACTAGAGAAACTCAACTGCCTGCTATATTTCCTCTTTCCTTTCTTGTCGAACATTGGTTTTATGTTTATAGAATCTGTTTTATTATAAAATTAATATGTGGACACTGGAGCAAATAAGTACAAGGAAAAGCAGAAAAATAAAAAGCACTCAATACACAGGTTGACCTATTTTGGTTCTTAGGACACCCAGCGCTCTGCAGGGTGAGGCCCAGGACTCATCTCCTCATGAGTCCCACTCCTGCTCTCTCCTTTGAGGCTCTCGGAAAGCCCCTCCCTGGGTCACTTGCACGAGAACTCAAATCTCCAGCTCTGCTGCTAGTGGCATTGATGTGGGGCATTTGCAGGATTACCGGATAGGAGGTGCATTTGAGCCGCCCACCAGCGCTCCCTCCATACCTGCGCCTCTTACCTCTTCATCTGTTTCCAGAAAGCAGCCTGTGGGGCTTTGCAAATTGTGTCTCTGTGCATGTTCCTCCCATGTCTGAAAACTTTTAATATCCTTCTGCTGGTCCAGGGACCAATGCCATGACTTTTGCCTGGTCTGGCTTTTGGCCTCCCTGAGAGGGAGAGCCTCCCTCCACATCCCTCCCTAACTCAGCCACAATGGCCTTCCATTCCCACAGGAGGGCTGTTCTCCCCTCAGTCTTTCTCTATCTGGTTCCCTTCAGTGAGAAGTTTTTTCTTGCTAGTTCTCCAATCACCTTTCAGATTTTAACTCAAGGGTACATTTCAATTCACATGCAGTCAACGCCCATTCTTAAGTCAGCCCTGAACTGAGGGTAGTTTGCAAGTATCTATTTGTGAGATGATTTGCTTTTCTTCTCTTTGCATGAATGCTAAACTTTGAAAAGGCAGAGTCTGTCTCTCTGTGACTCTCCAGTACACAATGGCAGTGAAAATGATGCCGGGAACAATGGGACTGGTGCAGAGGGTGAGGGCCCAAGGGTCCTGGGGCTTTGGAAGCAGGTGGAGGTGGGCTCTGCCGCCAGACCCCTGGGGCAAGCTGGGCAGCTTTGACCTCTGCCTGCACAGCCCACAGTGAAGACAGCAATGTCTGCTTTCCTTGTTCAAAACTTAGTGGTCCTTATGAGAGCTGAGCTGTCCTGGAAGAGGGGTGGTGGCTCACCTTCCCAAGACACATTTATTAGTTAGCCTGATGTCTATGCCTCCCTGGAACCAGAAGTGAGCACAGACACACAGAGAGGGAGACACTGACTTCTGTAACAGGGCATGCTCACATCTAGAGAACCTGGCCCAGGCGCAGGGCTTCAGCGGATCTCAGGGAGTTTGCACATTTACCCAGGAAGGGACCAGCCAGGTCAGTGTTGCACAGGCCCACATAGGTTTCAGGGCAACTCTTCCAAATGATAGAACTCTTGGGGAACAGGAAACGCTATGTGGGGGGCCTGGATCAGTGGGCATGGAGCTGGCTGGTCTTGGGAAAAGTTTTTGCATGGAGCGTCCCTGTCTCTCAAGACTTAAGAATTAAGGCCCTACAGGAGAGACTCAGGACCTATTCTTTTTCAAAACCTAAGTATTGCATAAATCTTTGAAAATAAAATAATAATAGGCTGCACTCAGGGCTTCTGATGCTGCTGGCCAACGCCCGCTCACACATGGCGTGGGGGAAAGCTAAGCCTCTTGGGACCTGGGGAGTAAGAATGCATGAGAAACTGAGGATCCTTAAGGGATAAAGAAGAAAGCAGGCCTACTACGCTTCTGTGCCAGGAAACCGGGCCATTCCTATGAACATCCCTTAGCCTTGTCGACACTGAGTAAATGCTGTAAATCCCAATTAATCTGGGTTTGCCTTTCTTTGGTTTTGCTCTTGAGCCTGCTGGTTTCTTCCCAACAACTCTGCCTTTATGTAGTGCTGCATGGTGGAGAAGGTGTGGGAGTTATAGCCACTCACATGGGCCCTCTGACCATCCTGTGAAACCAGTGACAGCACTGTCCCTACCTGACCACATAGAGGAAAAGTGGAGATCCCGAAGTCTCCAGCGATCTGCGGTCCAGCCGACACCTCCCTAACCAGAAGCTCAGGGTTATTTCTACTTTTTTCTTCTTACTCCATTGGTATGCTTCTTATACCAATCTCTGAGCTGCGCTGTGGATTCAGAAATTACAGAGACGCTGTCTCTCCAATTAAGCAATGAATTATAAGAAGAAAGGAGTCAATAAATATGTTACAGTAATAATTAATGGAGAAGAGTCCATATGATTTTCCTTTCCTATTTTCACAACCTGTGTATCCTTCTTTCCCATTCATTCATTGATTTTTATTCACTCAGAAATCCATACTTGCGGTGGATTAACTAATGGTCAATTTAAGTGGGCATGCTCAACAGAATTGAGTCAGTGTAGTTCTGGGTGTGGAAGGCCCACCTGAGGGTTATTGCCAGCAACATTAAAGGAGAAGAGGAGAGGAAGATTGTATGTTGATTTTCGTTGAGAAGCTTGCTGCGGCTGGTTTTCCTGATAGGAACTTGATTGTTTTCATCACGAGAGGGGCTCAGGTCCTTGCTGTCTCTGGGGATGCCTGCTGTTCCATTTAGAGGAGCTATGGTCTTCTCCTTAAGCATCACTTCCAGGTTTCAATGCAGACCCCTTAGCCTGCTGGGACCGATCCTTCACCCCACTGGTGCAGACTTTCTAGCTTCCACCACATCCACTTTATATTTTGATCACACTTTGGATCTTCCTGGTGCAGATCCTTAATGAAGACTTGTGGAGCATATTGCCATGGGCTCCAAAGCTCTAGCTGAACTCATGGAAACATTGCTGTGGGATCCAGGATCTTGGCTGGATTCTTTAGGTCTCCAGCATGGACAGATTTCCTGCACTCTTTCTGCATTTGACTATTTGGATGAGTTTTATAAGATACTCCTATAAATTATATGTTCTATATTAAATCTATTCTCTTGCAAATCCTGACTATAACAATACCCTTCTTTAGTGATTACATGAATAAACTATTATCTGTGGGGTGCCTACCACAAGCCAGGCAAGGTTCTGGGCACAGTGATGTCTGCCTCTGTGGGTGACCCCATAGGACAGGAAAGCAGAACTGAGGGTGATGATTCTCTAGGATACCAGGGCACTTATTTCCATGCTCATTTGCTGAATGAATGAAAAAATGGATGGATATATAAAGTGTCATGAAAATGTGATCAAAATATACAGTAGACATTGAAATTTAAAAAAAATTATTACAGTGAAAAGCATACTGCCATTAGCCTTCCTCAAAGTACTCCCCCTTACCTTCAACACATATATCCCATCCTTCTTGCTGCTTTCTCAAGAAGTTCTCCAAGTCCTCTCTCATGAGTGTTTTTATACAGTAGGATAAAAATATACAGTGAGAGCTGCGGCCAAGGGCCTTCCAGTGGAAAGGCAGGCTCACGAAAGAGTCACCGTGTGCTTCATCTACCTTATTCACCACATCCGGCACTGTGCGACTTCTGGTTGCTCTCCAAAGTCGAAGTGACCATGAAAGGTAAATGTTTTAAGTCAATTCAGGATATTGGAGGCAGCCACAACCATGCAAGAAAAACACTCAGGATGGAGGACCTCCAGAGCTGCTTCAGAGATCAGCAAGCGCAACGGAATAAGTGTGTTTGAAGTCAGGGAGAGGCTTTTGAGGGGGATTAATGGCAATGTGTCTTTTGCTGTAATAAACTTTTAAAATTTAGACATTCACTGTACTTTCAATCACACCATATTGTAACGACTAAACACAAAAGAAGAGACCCTTCCACTCCACCCACCTACAGGCACACGACAGTGGTGCCTAATGCCAGCGCTGCTTCAGGGAGTCAGTGAGAGCTGATCCGCTGGTACGGAGTGAAGAGAGCCTTCTGTTCTGCCTCCCACCTGCGCCCCGCTCCTCCTGGTGTCTGGCAGTCTGAGGGCCAACGAGATGAGGGCGGCCCCGAAGCACTTCACAGGCTGTAAGCAGGGTCCGAGTGATCCTCGCCCAGAGCATATTGATTGAAACGCATTTCCAGCTGCCCAAGGCCTGCGTCCTCTCTCATAAAAGGCCGAGCACTCCAGCTCCTTCCGCAGGATGTCATTTAATTGTGTTCTGCTCTGGGATGGGCAGCACAAGGCAAGCAGAAGTCTGGAAACCAGGGACAAGTAGGAGAGGAGACCTGGTCTCTGCCCCGGTTCTCGGACAAAGAAAAAGGAAATGCAACGACTGGGGAAGGAAGTTTCACAATCACAGGGAGGTTCATTTTCTTCCAGATCGTGGTGTGGTCTGGTAACAAGATGAGAACACGTTTACATAGAGAAACAGATACATGATAGATACCTAGATGATACAGAGGTAGATCTAGATTTAGGTAATTATGCAATAGGTACCTGGAATATAGGAAATAATTTTTCAACATTATACAACAATTTCAGTGATATTTAATTGCATGTGTAGTATAAATTTAGCCCCATCCTTAAGCAGGAGGAAGACAGGTGCTGTAGTTTACACGTAAAGCGTCCCCCAAATCCTTCTTAAGTTTGGAAAATGACTGGATCATGGAGGCGCTAGAATCTGTGCAGTAGTAGTTCACTGATATGTCTGGCTGACAGGCTGTTAGGAGGCGGGGCCTGGTTAGAGGCGGGCCATGGGGGTGTGGCCAGGAAAAGTGAGTCTCCTTCCCAGAATCCTCCCTTTTGCTCCAGCTTCCTGGGCGCAGTGACAGGAGGCGGAGCTTCCCTCTGCCGCAGCAGGCCCTTGCACTGCGCTGTTCCTGCGTTTGAGCTGGCTAGCCCTACACTGAAACCTCTGAAACCGGGAGCCAAAATAAGCCCTTCTTCGTTTACACTGTGGGTGTCTGGAGTTGTGTCTCAGTGATGAGGTGGTGACCGAGACAACAGGGGAGGGGAAAGGAATTGGCCAAATATAAGCGGAATTTGTTTCTCTGAGGTGTCAGGCAGTGAGAACGCTTTCTACCTCCTTTCATTCTCAAAAGCAACTCTGTGACATAGGGCTTACTTCTACTTTTAGTGAAGCTCAGACCACTGAAAGGATTTTCCCAATTGTCCTTCAGATGCCACACAGCTAGTGGGGGATGGAGCAAGGACTCAAATGTGTCCTTTTCTGAGGTCTGTCTCTATATGAGGCTCCAGCCTCTTGCTCTGAATAGAGGGCTCAGTAACCAAGTT
Source organism: Dinomys branickii (assembly GCA_004027595.1). Classification (NCBI taxonomy): domain Eukaryota; kingdom Metazoa; phylum Chordata; class Mammalia; order Rodentia; family Dinomyidae; genus Dinomys; species Dinomys branickii. Next base: position 5,955 of record PVLD010001451.1, read on the forward strand.
ACCTGACGCTTGGACTGAGTTATGATACTAAGTGGTGGCTGAAGGCATGACCCACTTTTGTATAGAGTGGCCTACCATCTCGAATTAGATTCTTGCCAAACATCTAAAAATTAAAATATCCAAAGTGTAACTTTCTATTTCAAAGTGCTGGCTCCCTACGCTTCCTTGGTTCTGTAAGAGGCACCTTCTTTTACACCTTTGTGCAGTACATGAGCCTAGGAACTATCCTTAATCATCCATTACTCCTGAGCAACCCTTAACTAAGCTTGGAAAATTTCCCTCTTGTCTTAGTTTATTTTATGTTGCAAACAGAGTACCCAAGACTGGATAATGCATAAAGGAAAAAGGTTTATTCGGCTCACAACTCTGTTACTTTGGTTGGAAAATACAAGCAGCTTGGTACTGGTGTATTGTGGGGGCCTCTTGGCTGTGTTACAACATGGTGTCTGTTAGTCATATGGTGAGAGACAGAGAGACAGAGACAGAAATACGGGGAGAGGATATGGGAAGAGATGAAGCAGGAGAGCAGGAGGCCAGGCTTGCTCCTTTATAGATTCTCATTTTCTCATAAACTAATCCTCTGCTTTGAGTCCTTGACTCCCCTGAGAGACTAGCACCAGCCCCTGCCAGTGGCAGTCCCAGACCTGATGACCTTCCACCTGGCCTCAACTCCTAAACATTCACCACCTCTCAAAACAGACACTTTGGGAAGCAAACTTCTTCCACGTGGACATTTGGTGGACAAACCAGTGCCCACCATGGCATCTCCAGTGGCCTCCTGCTTCTGTCCCATAGTGTCTATCTGACCTCTCCTGGCACATGAGTCATGCTTTTAATTTCCGTTAATACTTAGCACAGCCCACAAGACCAAAGTTAGAGCTCCTAATTTTGAGAGGTTACATATGTCATCTATCCAAGGTCCCCCAGGTGGACCTGGCAGTAGAGGACAGGCTCACTCTGCGCCTTGCCCTTCATCATGTGCCACCTCCTTTTTTCCAGCCAGTGACTGCTTCTTAAAGGTGCAGGAGCTCAGCAGAGCACAGAGACAATTAGGAGAGGGAGGACACCGAGGAAATGCTAAGGGAAGAGATCTGACTATTGACCCTGAAGGAGTGGCTCACAGGGAGCTTCAGATACCTAAGGAAACAGGTGGGTGGTCACTCTAGGTGATGTCCCACATGTTAGCACTGGGTCACTGGGCTGCTTGGAGAGCCCACGGTTTCCTGGCCAGCGTGCTGTGTGCTCTCAGCCCCTTGTCATCCGGGGATGCAGTTGAAGTTAATTAGCTCTGTTTACTGCATTTACCTGTCATTTCCCTTGCAAGTGAAGCTTCATGCTTCCTACCTCTCTGCAGCCGATCTCAGGAGGTGGTAACGACCTGAAGCCTGCAGTCTGCCTACTGGGCTTTCATTGCTTTTGGAAAGACTGGGTACTCTCAGTGCTAATTACTCAGAGTACTCTTAGCACTTCTGCATTTCCAGCTTTCACAGTTAAGCTTTTGTTGCTTGAAATATCTGCCACTGCTGGCCTTCTGAAGCTTTCATCCTTCCTTCCCAGGCAGACCTCTTCGAGAACAACAAGTCTTTCCCTTCGGGTTCAGAGCTAAGTGAAAGTCATCCGAGATACGGAAGGATTGGGGAATGTCATTGCTGCAAAGATCTGCGGTAAATGTGCAGCTGGGCTGGCGTCTTTAGGGAGAAGCTGAGGCCCAGAGAAAATACGGGCTTTGTCTTGTTGCATGGCACCTTAATTGCAAAGCAGGTGGGGTCTGGGCCTCCCGACTCTCAATCAGGAGATATTCCTATTCGTTTGTCCCATTGCTTGTTTCTCCTTTCAAGAGTGATGGTCCTACGTGGCTTTTTCCAATCACATTTCTAGATTGATGGTATCTTCACTAATTGCCACGCTCACTATATGGCTTTCATTCTTTTTCCTTACAACATTTAGTGAGAGAAATTAAAGGCGATATCAGATTCTTCATCAACCACCAGTCTGCTTGTCTCTGTGGCTTCACCTTCTCTGGAATTGTCATAGAATGGAATCCTATAATAGGTAGTCTTTTGTGTCTGGCTTCTGCATAATGTTTTTGAGGTTTGTTGATGTTGTAGCATGGGAAATAATAGTTAATTAATTTTTATTGCTAAATATTTTTGCTACTAGTACTAAAAAACAGACTTCTCAGGTGGAGCCAGGCGGAAGGTGGTGTGTCTGCCCCGGCAGGTGCTGCCATGTGGAACAGGGACTCAGGTGCCCTAAGGCAGATGGCAAGGGCTGCTGAGGGAGCAATAGCAGCAGCAAATGCATCTCATTGTATCATCCTCTGAATCTGTCCTCTAGGTTCTCATCTCTAGGCAATTTTTCTTTCTGATAACGAACTATCATGCACATGCATTTGCTGCCAGTGGAAGATCCCTGCACTTCCTCCCCTTTCCCAGCCTCCTTGCAGTCCGGCAGGGCTATGCACCTAGTTCTAGACACAGGGATATGAGTAAAGGAGGCATGTGGCACCCACCAGCTCTCTTCCAGCCTCAGAGACCTGCAGTTGGTGGAGCTCCCAGATGCAAGGCAGAAGCTCAGCATCACTGCACAGAAGGAATCTGCCCTGGAGAAGTGCAAGGCTCCTGAGACTTGTGTCATCAAAATAATGAGATTTTATGCATTAAGCAATTACATTTTATGTGTTCTGTGACTGTAAAGAATGAACAAACCCGTTCTTCAGATGTTTGGGGGCAAAACAGCAGCATGAGGGATGTGTCCTGCCTGTCTCCAGGGCTCACAGCTCCTGGAACGTGTCAGTCATGCAGCTTTCACTGCCGCCCTCTTACGTAGTCCCTTAAGCCTATTAAGCACTTACTGATGTAATCAGAGAATTACAGCTGGAAGGAGCTCAGGGCTATGGGGCTTAATTTCTTAATTTTACCTAAGCTCTGAGTACAGGCCAGTGGCAGGTCCCAGTGATGGCAGCGATCTCCTAAATGGATCCTCTGATTGCACCTTGCTTTCGGCGCCACTTCCATTCCTCTGGGCTGAGTTTGTACCCATTGATGCCTGTGGAGACATCAATTGAAGGTGCCCATCTCCTTAGCAGTGTGGCAACTGCTGGGCTCTGGTGAGGATTTGTGACCTCTTGGGGAGACCTTTTCACTACTACCTGTGGTTGATCTGTGGAGTGTGGAACAACTTTTAGAAATCTAGATGTTTTGAGGATGATAGGGAGGACTGTGACTAATTCCTCAGGGAGAAGAGTGTGAATTTGAGCTGTCTGGGACATGCGGTCACTCTAGTCAGAGGCAGCTTTGTTGGAAAGCAGATGGAAAAATGAAATGGTGATATTGAATCTCACTGGAATCCAGGAGTCTAGGAATGAGTATTTGTGACCCACTTTATTAGTGGCAGTCTCTCTAATCTTGAACAATCCACTGTGCTTCTTGTGGTTCCAGTTGCTCCTCTCTGAAGTGAGAATGATGATGTCTGCTCATAGCAGCCTTGTGGAGACACATGAGAGAGGTGTTGCAGAAAGGTGTAATGCTTTCATTTTCTGTTATCACTGCTGGTGTTTATTTTAGTAACACTATTGTCTTCATTCCTTCATGAATTCAAGTTGGATTCCTCCATGTGTGCTTCTTGTTAGAACCATCTGGGAAGATTTAGCCAAAAATGCTGTACTAGTTTTCTTGAGCTGCCATAGCAGAGAACTACAGGCTAAGCATCTTATGCAGAAGAAATTTTCATCTCACAGTTTTGATCTTAGAGGACTGAGGTCTTGGCTTATACCTGGCTGTCTCATCTCTGGGTCTTCCTCTGACCTCGTCTCTGTACAGCTGTGTCTCAATGTGCTCTTTCCATAAGGATGCCAGTCATCCTGGGTTAGAGACCACCTCCAATCTTCGTTTTAAATTAGTGGCCTCTTTGCCAGCTCTGTTTCCGTATGCAATCACATTCTGAGGGGCTAGAATTTAGGGCAGCAGTGTTATCAGTTTGGAGGACATGAACTCGACAATAAGAGATGCTTTTCTCTGCTCCTAGAGGTGCTCGTATCTTCTGGGGCCAAAACTGATTGCATTGAAGGGATTTCAAGAATGTGCTTGAGCTGGTGACCTGCAAATGTTTCTGGCCAATGCAAAACAGAGCCTGACATCAAATTCTAGGCCCCTCCTCACACTGCCAAGGCTGCGTGACAGTGGTGAGCACACTGTGCTCTTTAGGCAGCCACCCCCACTTCTGTGGGTGATGGGAAGTGGTTTTGACAGATGCCTTAGCACTGACACAGCTGATAATCCTTGTCAGTGACTTCAGCTCATTGCAGGAAGCATTTTCTAGCTCAGATGGTGAGTGATTGGCCTGAGGGCTTGTGCATGCTGGCGGGGCTGGATGGGAGGGGTCCCCAAGCACAGGCAGGAGACAACCCTGTAGTTGTCAGCAGTCTCCTCTGAGCCTCAGTTTCTTCATCAATAAAATGAAGAAAGACTTTCTGCCTCATATAACTCGCCATCGTCATGAAGAATAACAATGTGCACTCGTTTCTTGATCTTCACTGGTTGTTATAGTAGTTTTATGCCCAACTGGATACTTACATTAAAGTGAAAAATTAATTAAAAGTTAAAAAAGTAACTCCTCCTCTCTGCTTTTTTCTTTTCTTGGAGATTGAATACAGGGCCTTCGCACTGAGCTACATCCCAAGACCTTTTTAAAAAGTTATTATTTGTTTTAAGTGGTCTCTCTGGGCTTGAATTTATAATCCTCCCACCTCAGCCTCTCATAGTGCTGAGATTATAGGCGGGTACCACAATGCTCTGCCCAGTTTCTCACTGTTACGAGTCACGCTGAGTTTTCAGAATCCACATGCAGCATCAGGTACCCTCTAGGTCAGTGTATTCTTCCATCCTCACAGAAAGTGTGACTGGAAGGTGCTGGTCTGAGTGCTTAGCAGATCTTCCCTGGTGGAAAACTGACTGGCACAAGAGTGGAACTCCAGAGCAAGCAGTGTTCAGCCCCTCCGGCCCGGTCACCTACACTGGAGTAACCAGGTCTCAACTCCTGAACAGCCTTGTTTTTAAAGTTTGGGCTCTGTTTTACTGGAGCACCTCAGCTCCTGGTTTTAGCTTAGTGAGGATTAGTTTTCCCTCACTCTCTTGCTCACTGTCTTGCATACGTACGAACACATGCGCATGCTTACAAAGTTGATGTAATTCCTCCCTGTTGCTAAGCGCTGCACAGTCATAAGGAAGCTGCATAAACACTTCCCTCTTCCACTCCTTCCACCAAGTAGGGATCCTGTTGTGCAGCCATTTGTTTACAAGATACGGACCAGGAAGAGCGAGTTGCGTATTTCTTCCCCATCCACTCTCTTTCTCTGTCTTCTGTCAGTGCTGCAGGCCTCTGCTTCCCTGCTCAAAAGCTGTCCTTGCAGCCCAACAATAGTGCAAATCTTACTCAGAGACGGAGGAAAAGCTAGAAGCAGGAAGGGAGTTCTTGCTGGGAGCCTGGCTTCCAGCATCAGAGGTGAGTTTTTCTGCATCTGAAAAAAAGCCATGGTTTGGGGAGCTCCTTGCAGTTGCCTGGACATTTGCCTTCCTCCCACCTCTGAGAAAGTCAGAAGGAATTTCATGTGAATAAAAGAAATCAAGTATTAGATCAAAATGCATGCCTTTTACCTAGGGTATCTCAAAGCTACAGAGAGTTCCTGACTCTACTGGGGTTCATCTTATAACTTTTCACTCCTGTGATGATGTAAAGTGGTGCATTCAGTAGAAACTGTACTTCAGATTTGAATTTGGTCTTTTCCTTCTTGGCCATATGTGCTACAGTCCTCTTTCCTGGTGCCCACTGGTGGCACTGAACCACAGATCTGGGATGGCCATCCATTTACAAGGGGAAATAACTGAGGCTCTCCAGTGTGCTAAGATGTCCAGTTGGTTGACTGTATTAGCAGCATTTTTGACTTATGATGTTTTTAACATATGATGGGCTTAACAGGATGTAACCACATTGTAAGTGGGAAAGCATTTGTATAGGGCACTGAGACAGAGCTTTCATGCATGATTCAGACCCCTAAGAAGAGGAGAATTGGTCCCTGAAGGACAGGTGGAGAGGGACCCTTTGCTGGTGGAGCATGGCAGGGATTGCTGAGTGGGTTTCCCAGGCTGGTGGCCTGGGCCAGGCATGGGGCAGTGGCATTGCTGTGCTTCTCGGGGCTGAATACCCCATGGGAATAGATAGGTCCCAGAGTCTAGTCACTGGTAAGCTGGGTCTGCACTGAGGGCTCCACAGGACTGCAGTAGGTAATGAGAGTTGACGTTGGGTGAGAGGCCACTTTCACCCCTGTGGACCTCACTGCTGTTAGAAAGAGTCCCCACATGAGAGACAACTCTCCACAGAGGGTCCTGATGTGTGGCCCTGATTTCCTTTGGGAATGAAGGACTTTTCCTGCAGCTGCAGGAATAATGCCTGTTGACAGCTTTCAGCTGATAGATCCCTTCATCCAAATGAACGAATGAATGAAAAAAGTGCATCCTTCAAGGACACACTGATTCTGGACTCTGTAAGATACTGCTGTAATCACTAACATACAAGAAACAAGACCAAAGTATAAACAAGAGTAAACCTAAATGAATAAGTCAAATATATAAACAATCCTTTACTCTTTTCACCTTACACTGCTGTGTGTGTTCTAACGTCCTGTCCAGTTTCTCCTGCTCTGTGTCTGACCTATGGCCCAGGACTGTTCTGCAACGTGCAGAAGTGGCCAAGGCGTCACCCTTGCTCCTGGGAAGTGCTGATGGAGTTGCAGCGGCGTGGTGAACAAAGGCGAGGTGAGGGGGAGAGATACAGAGAGGAGGTTCCACGAGGAAAAAGAATAAGGGGTGCATTTTTTTTGCTGGAAAACTTTGAATTGATATCCCTAAAAGTGGGGTAAATAGGCAGGGAAGGTTGTTCCAGGCAGAGTTGGGCTACCAGGACAGAATCTGGAAGAAAAGAACCGGGGGGAGAGAAGGTGGCAGCACGGACATTAGAGGGAAAAAACAGGGTGGTGATAGCTGCGAGCTGCCGTCAGTGTGATCTCCGTGAACCTTGGCGAGTCACGGGATCTTCGTCCTCTGATTTCCCCATCAGCGTAACAAAGTAGAAGAAATAAATGAAAGGAGCCAAAAAAGAAATAACTCATCCCATCTGATTGGGCTGCACTATCATTTAATACCTGGGTAGCTCAGAAAGTTAGCCAACTTCTTTAATCTTCAGCCGCCACAACTCTGAAGTAGGAATAATTATGTTAGCTCCTGAGAAGGATGTATAAAACAGTGGACCAGAAGGGCGTTCAGAATGCTCAAAAGCTCTGTGCCACCATTGTTAATGTCTGTGTTGGTAGGTATCGCACAAACCCACACTGATGGATGGCCTGTGAATGTGTCTAGCACAAACACGCCATGTCCATACCCATAGTCACATAAACAGACATGTAGATTTGATGCTCACAGTCGAGTGATCTAACTGTACAGTGCAATTTTTCTGAATCATGGCTGTTAAGAGATCCTTGGCTTTTGGTTTCTTTTAGCTGACTGGGTTTCTGGCTCAAGTCCCCTGGAGAAGAAGGGATCTTCCTGGAGGATGCCAATGCCTCTACAATTTCTCCCTCCCAGGATGGCAGAAAAGGCAGAAACTCATGGGACTGCACAGTCATGTGATCCTGTTGTAGTCAGGGCTTACAAGGGAGAAGATTTAATACAGGACACGTAATTTATAGGATGATTTTTTAATATTCACCCAGAGTCAAGTGTGAAAGAATGTAGGAGATCTGTCTACATACTAGAGACCCAAAGAGTCCAGCTGAGGGCCTGGATCCCACATCTATGTCTTGTGCAAGTCTAGCTGAACACCTAGAGCTCATGCAATGTCCCCCACAAGTCCAGCTGGAGGCCTAGAGTCCACCAGAAGGTCTCATGCAAGTCTGAACTGAGGGTCTGCACTGGGAAGGCCCAAAGGCTAGTAGTGGGAGCTAGAAAGTCTGTGCCCACAGAGTGAAGGATCTGTGCCAGCAGGCTGAGGAATGTGTGCCAGAGCCAGGAAGCAACACTCAAGATAAGGACCAGAGCTCCCCTGAAAGGGACCACAGCCATCCTTAGCAACAGTGAAGATCTAAGCTCCTCTGATTATGAGAATAGCCGAGTTCACATCAGGAAAACCAGCATGACATGCTTTTCCAGGAGAATCAACAGCACCATCTTTCCTTCCAGTTCTATGTTTATGCTGTTGGCAACAGCTCTCAAGTGGGTCATCCCCACCCAGCACGAAGCTGATTCAGTTCAGCGGGTTATTATAAGTTGACCATTAGTTAATCCACCCCAGATCCTGTCTTCAGACTCCCTTTGTCTTTCAATTATTCCAGCAGTAACCCAATCAAGGTCTCTGCTTTATGCTTGATCTATGGTAGTGACAGAGAGAGACCCTAAGGGTACGTAGGCTTTGAAGCAAGAAAATAGCCTATCATGACCAGCCGGTGGTGAGTGGTTTCCCTTCACTTACCCCTCAGTAGCATCTCCACAGTCCCTGCTTCTGTCAGGGCAGGTGCTGCAGTGACAAGAGAAGACACACTGCCACGCACAGTGGCTGAGGGCAGAGGACAGTCAGGGTAAGTGGGAGGCGCCACATGGGCATCTCCACATTCTTCCAACTCCTCCACTTTCTCATATCCCCTAACCCCTGTTCACAATTAAGTCATAGGCATTTCAAAGTCACAACACATGTATAAACTCTAAGTGTCCGTGAGGATTACCCAGGTATCCCAGAGAGAAGTTCTACCAAGATGTCTCAGAGCATCAGCCACACCAACTGTCCCTTCTGTTCTTGTGTGATTTACAACCATAGTTCCTTTGACCATATGGTGTGGAAATCCATTTCTCTTGTGAACCTCAGTGATCTTGGCTATGTACAGCAGGCCTGAAGCCGGGTTTGGTAGAAGGGACTGGTGAAGTTAAAAGTATTTTGCATGATATGAAGATGAACTTGGGTAACTCAGAGTTGCTCAACAACAATTTGCGTAAGAGGATAAGGACACCAGGGGCAGAAGGAAAGGTGGGCACCTGGGTGTGAGGAAGCAGAGAGTTGCTAGGTAGAAGAGGTGGCACAAGGTGGACACAAGGATCAGACATGTCTATTAGGTGACTGGGGTTGTTTCTGGCACAGAGCATGGTGTTTTCTTTCTGTGTACTGCTGCATTTTCAGGCAGAACTTTTTTTCATGAACCAGGTTTGTCAAGGTATTAGCATTGTGGAAAGTGTGGCCCAAAGAGCTGCTGTGAGTCTCAGGGTGCAGAGTGCTTGGACTTCCGTGTGCCTGCATAGCTTCTCTGTGCTTTTGATGTCATTGGCCCCCTTCTCCCTTGGTCCACGTGTGAACTCAGTTCAACCTCACAGCTCAGTGATGTGGTGTTGTTATCCTCTACAGAGGCGGAAGCTGAGACACCTTGAGGATAGACTGTTGGTAACAGTCTCCCTGCCGGTAGGACACAAGCCCAGGTTTGGGGTCAGGTAGTCTACCTCTTGGAGACAAAATGTAATGAAGGTCCAGGAAGGAGAAAGGTCAAGGTGCAGTGCATAGAGTTCTTGCCATGGGAGCAAAATTTAGAGGAGCACCAAAAATCTCAGCTGCCAAGGGGAACACTGAATGCAGTATTCAGAAAACTAAAATTGATGCAAGATGTATCGTGAAATAATCCAGTTTTTAAAAATAAAGATAGTGTCGGGATGGCTAATCATGCTTTTCCCATAGTTTCCCCTGTGGGAAGTTAGATTTTCCTGCTTTCTTCTTTTTGGTGCTGGGGACTGATTGAACCTAGGGCCTCACGCACGCTAAGCGTGTTCTCTGCCACTGAGCCGCACACTCTGCTCCATTCCCTCATTTCTTATTGCTTGTCTTGGGCTCTGAACCAAAAGTGGCTGTTAGATGATACTTAATCATTCATATAGCTCTTAGGCAGAGCTTTAAATTGCTCTAAAGCATAAAAAGCGGGTTCATGCCAGTCTTAGCCAGATCTCAGGGGTTAGAAATCCCAGTTTCTAGCTGGGTGCCCACCATACCTCTACCTGTATATGCCGTTTGCTCTGCTGTGATGCCTGAGGAATCTTGAAATGCATTTTGGATTTGACCTAGGGGCCTTAGAAGGGATTTGGCCTGATGCTGAAAAAATACTTTTTCCATAATCCCGTCCTGATCTCCCTCATCTCTGTGCTTCTGCTCCAGCCTGAGGCAGGCATCCTTCTCCACAAGGCCAAACATCCTGGGCCATCTCGGTCTCACTACTTGTTTCTTCCAGGAGCTGACAATACGAAGACACAAGCGACAGACAGCATAATAATGCATCTCATGTCATGGTCCCCCATGTCCAGTCTTGCTCAGCCTAGAATAGAATTTGTTTAATGCCTGAAAAGTGAATATATGTGCTTCCAGGGGACTTTTAACCCTATTGTTCTAAGACTCTGTATGCCTCTTGAAATACCAATTCCTCTCCCCTTTCAAGGTAGGACCCTTATAAATCTTCAAGGTTAAGTAGAAATGACACAAGAGCTTAACTCAGATAGATTCGAGTTTACATACTTAGCTTCCTAATCTTTCACTTTGAAGGTAATAATACACTTAATCCTCAGTCAATCCTCAGGGTGATTCGTTAACATACGACATGCTGGGTATATAGTGAGTATTTTAAGTATGGCACACACACATACACACACATATGCACATACAGTACAGGTGTTTGCATAGATACCTGTCCTGAAAATTTCAAAGTTCAAACTGCTTTCCAGTTAATTCAAATACATCTTCCAGACAACACACAACCAAAAGAGAATTAGAGTCCAAACCTTGCCAAGCTAAGGTTTATTTTTAACTCCAGAAAACTTCAGCATTGGGAAGGTCTATGACACTTATATGTCAGCTCAGGAAATAGGTCCCATACTTGAAGGGCAAAGCAAAATGACCAGATGATGGATTTCCAGGACATACTCTCAGCTCCAGTGCAGATGTGCCTAGCACATTCATTTTGTCAGGGAGAGATTCCTCACTACCCATGCATCTGGCCTGAGGATGACAGCAGTTGGCCACCAACCTATGTGCTTTCTGGCATGCAGTATGACTTCCCGGCCCCACTGCCATCAGGAAACAGGAGGCTGGTGTGAGGAGGAGCCCTGCTCTCTCTTGTCCCTCTTTCCTGTTGATTGTATATAAACTCAGAACCTGCTTTAGGTAAATAAAACTATCTCTTGACTCCGAGAGCACAAGCTTTGGTGCTTAAACCGTTCAGTGCTCGAGTTGTGTAGTGCCCACTTTTCACTGAAGAATCACAGATACAAACAATCGAGAAAAGGCAAGCTCCTTTGGACAACACATTTTGGGTGGTGACTTCAGGGCTGGCCTAAGATGAGCTGTGTTTCCCACATGTCACAGCCGGCCTGGACCAGTAGGTGCTGATGAAGGAAGATGATGAAGCCCTTGGCACTGAGTAGCTCTAGAACCTCAGGCTGGTTGGGAGACCCTAAAAATCTTTCCTTCCTTTCTCTGTGCCGTTACTTCTTAGGACAGATCTGAGCTGGTGCATTAGGAATTTGAAGTCTCTCAGGGTTGGGAAATATCTAGGCAGGTGTCCCCTTTGGGTCTGAAATTTTGTGAACAGAAACTGCTTTTGTTTTCACCCGCCTTCCTTTTTCTCCTCCTTTGCTCCCTCCCCCTCCTTCCTCCTCCCCGCCCCCTCCTTTTTCTGTGCTTCTCTCCGTCTCTCTCCTTCTCTCCCTTCCTCTCCTCTCCTCCATTTCCCCTTCTCCATCTCCATCTCCTCCTCTTCTGCTTTCCCCTCTTCTTCCCCTTCCTTCCCCACCTCCTCCCTTACTGTCTTCTTTGCTGCAGTACTGAGGATTGGACCCAGGGCTTTCTCACCAGGCTACATCCACAGCCCTTTTTAAATTTTTTGTTCTGGAACAGAGTTTTAATTAAGCCACTAATTCCTCTTTTAAGTTCTAACTTGTGATCCTTCTCCCTTAGCCTCCTAGAGTAGTGGAATTTCAGGTGTGTAGCATGACTCCTGGCTTTTCTCTCTTTTTTAATCACTAATTCCAGTGAATGAAGACAAGACAACTGAAGACACGTAACTTTCAGAGTTGGATGAAGACTTACTTGTGGACATACATACAGTTAAGCTGTATGGTGGGACTTGTAGGAAAAAGTCATTAAATCCACCTAGGATACAGGTATGAGCTAATTATCAGCAAGCAGGAAAGAATTACTCTTATATCAAGTACCCACTATGTCCTAGGTGAAGCTTTCCCATATACACCAATGATTCCAGGAGGGAAGCATTATAATGATTATTTCAAATTTTTTTTTCTTTTTTTTTTTTTTTGGCGGTACTGGGGATCAAACTCAGGACCCTGCGCTTGCTAGGCAAGTGCTTATTCCACTGAGCTATATCCCCAGCCCATATAATGATTACTTCAAAGAAGAAAAGTTAACTGTAAAACATTTTGCCTCATTTTTTAATTTTAGTGAACCCATGTGAGACATTATTCTAGCAGATGGATATGTAAGAATAATAAAAATAAACTAGTTGGCTGCTCTGAAGTCCAGACATACTGCTTCTCTGATCCTCCAAAGATCATAGATTAGCAGAGAGTAGCTTCTGAACCAAAATCCAGTTCTGTGAATTCTAAGTCAGTGTGTATTTCACTATATCTAATTGTACTAAATCCCTCACTTCACTGTGACCTCGCTATGGACGCTAGTACCATAGGTACCAGAGGCTTGCCTTCTGCACAGATTGGAAACCAGAAAGAAATAGTGTACTTTCCATTTCACTTACACTCTAGTTTCATAGGACCAGCTCCCAATTTTGTTACTGATGTTGTTGGTTTAATATCTCACTGTACAAAGTGTCACATAATGAGATATCAGCTTTCTGTGGTCCCTTTGAGGTGATTTAGGTCTTTCCTATGCATTATCTCAAGTGATATCAGTGGGCCCCAGTCTTGTGAGACATTCTTACCTCTGCTCTAGCAATGAGGAAAATGGCCATTTATCTCACTCTCAAATACCACTAACTGACAAAACTATTATGATTTTATGACTCCAAGTTCAAAATACTAACAACGAAGAGGTACATGATACTAGATTCTTCTGTGTGCTTTACACACATGCCATATAGCTCTTATCCACGGGCAGTGGAGGAAAGATTAGAACTGTGGTCTGGTTGATTTATTAAAGTATTTTCTTAGAATCCATAGTCATTTATCTTTGGAGGAAACATTCTACTGTTTTGAGCCTCCTCATGTGAGGGATGGTGGAGAAAATCAGTAAAAGTTATAGCTCTTTTTTAGGTACGAGAGTACGGGCCTTACAGTGCGTTGTCGGGGTTCACAGAGCTTGCAGGTGACTAGGGTGAGTGAGGTCTCAGCTTTGCTGAGTTAAAGGCTTCCCTTTGGCTCCCATCTGGTAGCTTTTGAGAAAGCTAGAGGCTTTTGGCTCCATGCAAAAGTGTTGGAGAACAAAGCAGCTCAGCACTAACACGAATTCTTCCCTAAGTTATCTTGAGCATCGCATGATTCTTCTGCTTCAGGAACTTTAATATCACAATATCTAAGTGGTGCATTTCCCTGAGAATAAGGGATTTAATGTGTTATATTTACTAACCTCAGCTAATACCATCACTTCATCCCTCAAGCCATACAGACCTCGCTTACCCATCTTAATGTGTAGAGTAGCCTTTAAATCCTTTATTTTAGAAGATTAAATCTAAGGAAGTAATATATTTAAACAGGAACAGCCTAGAGTTTGGCCTATAGTAGAGCTTAAATCTTATTCATTGAATGAGCATTTGTAAAACTTTGGTGAAACATATTAAACAAAGAACATACCAGTCCTGGAGATGTGTTGCTTTTCTTTACATGAACAATGAAACTGAATGAAACATACCTTTCCTAAAACTTAAAACACGAGATCCTCCTTTCTTCTATTTTTCACTAAAAGTTTTTGGAAAACACATTTTAAAATCTTTGATTCCGATATGATTTTAAGTCTTGCAGAGTAAAAGATACCTTGGCTAATCCAATCTCAGAAAAGTTGCTTTCACGTAACCTGTTTTCAATTAATGGCTGGGGATACAAAAGATAAGGAAAGCTCCAAATGTAAGTGAAAGTAAGGGAATGTGAGAACCCAGAAGGAGAAGCAGAACACTCGAGTCCGCGTTGTCTATGGCGTTTCACTAACACAGAAAAAAATGATCTGCAATTTCCATGGCCTTGAAGAACATGGGAGATTTCCAACAGCTCTCAGGTATTCTATGCTGTGGGATAGTCTGGAAAGGGTGTGCAGAGGGGTGTGTGGTAGAAGGAGTCAGTCTCTGCGCCATGAAAACCGGGGGCATCCAGTGGTCTCCTAGGAGACTCCATTGGCATGTGAAAGTGGGCCCTAGAGTGGACAGCTACAGATAAGCCTGTCTTCTGCTCTCTCCAACATTGGTGCCTGGAAGACAATTTTTCCCCACTGAGAATTTATAAGCACAAATGGATTTTCAGTCTTGCTTATCTAAAAATCTTTAACTTGAAATGTATAAGGAAGTCCTATTATAATAGTTTCTTTCCGTATTTGACCAAAGCAATCATCAGTCCTCTTGGGGGAGTGTACTCTCAGCCCTGCCTTCGAAGAGTCCCCGGTGGTTGATTTCTGAGAGAAAGGAGTATATCGACAAAATCAGATCGTGCAAAGTATCAAAACACCAGAGTGAGCAGTAAAAGAAATCACATTAACAGAATCAGCTGCCCTTCTTCAGATTCTGAAATAACTAGGCAAAGCATAGGAACGAAGTCTATGTGCTGTCCTTCAGTAAAATACAAGGGGGTTCAATAGAAAAAATGAAAAGGAGACATGGTAAATGTGATCAAATAGTGAAAAGAATTACACTATGGGTTTAAAGCAGTTGAGGCATAAATAAAGAGAATTAACTAAAATATAAATCTTTAAAAGGCATTATTCTGATTTCAGGACAGAGTTAAAAACTAGAAACTGAAGGAGAGGTGGTGATATAAAGGTTAGAATGGAAAATATAATGTAATGTACATGAAGTCAGAGTTCTGGAAGATGAGAAGGAAAATGAAATAGATATTTGAAGAGATAGTAATGTACAGTATTGAAAAATGGTGAAAAACATGAAAATAGAAAACTAGGATTTCCTATGTATCAAAAGCTAGATAAATAAGCAATACACACACACACACACACACACACACGCACACACACGCACACACACGTGCGCACGCACACAAACACACACACACACACACACACACACACACTCACACACAAATTATAGAGAAATGGTAAAAAGCCAATCATAGCGAGAAGATTCTAAAAGCATCCAAAGGGGAAAAGTGTTATCTTTAAAAAGAATCAACTTTGCATTAACACCTGTGGTCAGCAAAAGAGTGTAGAAAAATAACTTTATGGTTCTGAAGGAAAGTAACTGTCAACCTGGGATTATGTATTCAATGAAGTTATCATTAAGAGTGAGGGCAAAATAAACACTTTTCTCAGCACTAAAATATATTGTTTTTACAATAGGCCTTCACTAAAGGATATTCCATTTTGTATTCTTTGTATTGAAGGGAGGTGATCCTTAGTGGAAAATTTGACATTGAAAAGCTAATATTGTGGAAGATAATGCTATGTACTTCAGCAAGTAGTAGTATATATGTTAGGTGGGTGAGAAAAATTAAAGTGGTGTAAGGTCTATATATTAGTCTAAAATATGGCAAATACAGATGTTCATCAATCAATTGTGCCAAATATCGGAAGAAAGCATAACAATGGAAATAGATATGAGCAGCAGATGAGTGGCGGTAAAATGGGGTGGGACAGACAAACATGCATGTACACACGACGTGCACATCTATGAACTGAGGTCCGACTAACAGGAGGCGAAAATAAGGGAGCAGAAGGAAGGGCAGACGTAAGGCACAGAACCAAAGTGTGGCCTGGAGAGAAACGGGGGTTACAGTGATTGTGAATGGAGTAAGGCTTTCATTGAAAAGACAATTTTGTTTTACTAGGTTAAAAATTTCAAAATCTGGCTATATGCTTTTAACATGAGGCAAGTCCAAATCATAAGAGTAAAAACCTTTGAATATAAAATTGTGTCAGCATGTACCATAAAAGTACTAACTAAAAGTGAGCTAGCCTGGCTATATCAATATTACACAAACGAAGCTTTTTAGGAAGGAAACACTTTTTTTCCAGTGGGTCACTGTTATATCACAATAAAAGAATTAGTACACCAGGAAGATAAAAATCTAAAATTTCTATACTTCTAATAATATATGTATTTGAAATAAATATTAGGAAAATGACAAATGATATAAAATGATACAAAGTATTTTTAACATCTAGATTTTGTAATAGATAAGATAAAAGGACAGAAGAGTAATATGGATTTAAAGAGTTAAACAACATAGTCCTCGTGAATATTTCCAGAAGGGCTTCTTCAGTGATTGTGGTGCAGGCATTCATGTGACACTGCACAAGCATGCCCTGGTTTGAGCATAAACCAAGGCCTAAGCACCTCATAAAATAATAAAATAATATAGCCATTTTCTGTGACCAGTTTATGATTAAGTTAAAACACAGTGACAGGAATATAATAAAAAAAAATCTGAATTTATTTTTAAGTCACCAAAGCAGGTATCAAAAAGTAAAGGATAATGAGAAAGTATTTAAAATTGAATCATGTAAAATGTAAAATTGAAGTCTTTGTTTTAGAAGAGAAGCTCAAATGTGAAAGCATCTAACATAGTAGATCAGAGAAAGAACAAAAGGATAATCCCAAAAACACATACAGAAGGAACTAATGGAGACCAGAGCAGAAGTTACTAATATAGAAAATGAAATTACAATGCATAGGACTTTTGAAATTTATGAAACTTGGGAAAATTTGCTCAGGAGTGAAAGGGAAGATACCAACAGACTAAGTCAGAATTCTGAAAGGAGAGATGACTACCGCCACACAAGAGGTTCAAACGGTGAAAGAATATTAGTGAATAAATAAATATTCAGAAAAATATGTAACAGCAAACTACTCGGGAAGTATAGTAAAAGTGATATTTTTCTGTAACCAACAGTGATAATAAATCGAAGTTGAAAATCTTCCCCCTGGAAGCCCAAATCCAAGATGGTTTGCTTAGTATCGAAACAAATTATTCTTCATCATAGCATTCAGTCTCTTGTGCAGAATAGAAAATTCAGACACACTCTCCCATTCATGTGAGGGCCATAGCAAGACCTTATGCCAATACCTGGCAAAGGCAGGAAGAGAAAAGACTACTGCAGGATCTTGCCATGAACACTCGCTGACGACCTGGCACACCAGTATGGGTAAGAATACACTGTCATGATCAAGTTAGATTTATCTCAGAAATTCATATTTTGTTTAACATTAGAAAATCTATTAACATAAATCATTACATTAATAAAAGGCAGAATGCATTTTGGTCTTAATAAGTACAGAAAATATTGATTAAAATTAACATACACACATATGTTATATCTGAAATTTTAAAGAAGACTCTTTTTTTTTTTGCGGTACTGGGGATTCAACTCAGGACCCTGCACTTGCTAGGCAGGCGCTTACTCCACTGAGCTATATCCCCAGCCCTTAAAGAAGACTCTTGACAGCCTTGCATCTTCAATCTGATAGTCAAAGCCTTTCTAAGTCTGAAACAAGCTTCATACTTTGAGATCAAATCCTGAAGGGGAGTCTTTTAAGATTAAGAATAAAGGTCATCCACTCTTACCTCTTTCATTGAGTACTGGTTTAGGAGATGCTAACCAAGAAGTTCTGGCAAGGGGACAAAAGACAGGAAGTGAAGAAGGAATGAACTGAATTGCTTATAGATGTTATTATCTTCATATGAAATACAAAAATAGATTAGGATTAACAAAGCATTTTGGAGGACCACTGGGTGCATCACCTATGGTAATACAAACAATGAACATGAAAAAATAAGACTTTGATAGCTTAGCATTTACATTATCAATAAATATGTAAAGTTCCTAGAAATACATCTCTTAACAAGATCACAAGGCCTAGTTCCTTGGGAAGAAAATTGTAAGATGATCTGGAATTACATTAAAGAAATTCTGTCTCTCTGGAGATATATGACATGTTCATGAACAGGGAAATTTAGTACCATGGTAATTCCTAGGCACTTCCAATCTAAATTCCAAGCAAGAATTATATGTTTGTGTGTCTATTGAGGAGATGATCCTTATAGTTACATGAAAGAGTAAATACTCAAGAATAATTCTTTGCTTAGGTACGAGCTGGCTCTATAAATCCTCATGTGTCATGACTTACAATAAAGTAATAGGACTTGTGTAATTGACACCACCTAGATCCTCTAATTGTGGTGTAGAGGACAAATTCTGGAGGAACATCATAAACCAAGAAGAAAACTTGGTTTATGACAGGGATAACACTGCAGTTGGGGGGGGTGTGTGGAATTTTTAATATATGATTCTTAGTGAATTTTCTACCCATGTGAAAATGTTGGTTATTTTTCTATACCAAAAACAAAAGTTAATCAACTCCAGGCTGATTAAAGGCCTTAAAAGACAAATTTTATGATGTTTGGAGTATAATGTGGGAGATGATCTTAATGATCTCATGTTAAGAAATTTCTTTTGGGGCCAGGGATATAGCTCAGTGACATAAGCGCCTTCCTGGCAAGCACAAAGTCCAGAACTCAATTCCTGGTACCCCCCCACAAAATTCTTTAAAAAGAATGAAAGAATTGTAAGGAAGAACCTGCTATGCGCCACTTCTCTGAAGTTATGGTCAGAAAAAAAAGCATATAAAGAGAATCGAAATTTCAAGCCATTGGGAAAAATATGCAGAATAACTAATTCATAAAATCAATACAAAAAAGGAAAAGACTGACAGACAAGTGGGAAAAAGACTTAAAAAGCACTATATAGTATGAGCTATATACATATTAGCTTGCCAATATACCGAAGACAAAAGCAATTTCTAATAAAATATTTGAAAAGATGCTCAACCACATCCCTAGTTAACAAGCTGTAAATTAAAACCACTTATCATCAGTTCAGCAAAAATCTTAAAACTGCTAGTGAGATGGTGTCACAAAGGAACTGGATCACCTACACACTTGTGGGAATGCAACATGGCCTGGTGATTTTCGAGACTGCAACACTGCCTAGTAAGTTGGAGGCATGAATTCTCTGAGCCTAAGAAATCTAAGTCCTGAGGTTAATCCCTACATACAGATAATTTTGAGTACAGGCACCAAGCCACATGAAATAGAATGTTCATGGCAGCATGTGAGTAAGCAAGATCAAGGAGTGAACTTTAAGTTGGGTGGACAATGGGTAAGTGAATAGAATAGTCACATAAGGAAACATTGTATGACCTTGAAGTGGAAGGACCTGGTACTGTCCACAGTAGCATGGATTATCTTTGAAGTGTGAAATAGGGCAATCATAAAACAGATTGTAAAATAATAATGGTGAGCTAATATGTATATAGCTCATACTACGTTCCAGGCACTATTTTAAATGTTCTGTGTAGATCAGCTCATGTAATTCTCACAAGAGCTCTCTAACAGAGGCAGTGTTCCCAGTGTGCAGCTGAGGATAGAGGCACAGAGAGGTTGATCAACTTGCCCCAGCTGCCAACATGCAGCCCCAGTTATTCAGCACAGGCACTGGGTCTAGAATATATCCTATAATATTATTCTTTTGGCTAACATTAAGAAACAAGCAACATTAAAATATTTAGCTGTCATGGATGTACATAGTAAAAACCCTTGAATACGGAGTTATTCTATAAAAGCAAGTGAATAATTAACCCCAAGTACAGGAGAGGTGTTCCCTGGGATATGAAATGCTGTGACCACAGAAGGGTGAAAGGGAACATGAAATATAAAGGAAATTAAAAAAAAAAACCGTGAGGATTGTTGTACATACCTCAACTGTTTTATTGTTCTTTATACCATATGCATATTTTATAACTATTCTTTTGTTTCTAATCAATATTTAAAATAGTTGGAAAAAATAAAAGAAGAAAATGAAACCTTGGTAAAGCAATACTTCAGGTTTCTTTTTCATAAAACTTGAATCTTTGTAGATAGAATCTTTAAAAAGTTCACAGGAGCTGAACTGCATGTAGAATTTTCATCACTTGAAAAAATTTTGTTCAAATAAACAATAATGGCAACAAATAGCAGCACAAATGCCTCTAATTGCAGCCTATCAAAAGGAAACACTGCAGTCGGGCAAATGCCACCCTGCCAATGCGAGCTTTTAAAAATTGCCACCCAGATTCAGCCTTTATTCTCCTGATTTTTCATGGTAGCTCCTTCTTTTTCCCATCAATAGAGATACAGGAAATTAAATCCCACTATCCATCAGAAGTAGTCAAGAAATTATCTCTCCAATTACTTAGACTCAGTTTTTAAGCAACAGAAGTCAAATTACCAGTCAATTTAACATTCCCTTTACATTAAATCCAGACAGAAGTTCCCCAGCTGCTATAATTACTTAGAAAACCCTAAGCCCATACCGTCTTCTCCATTTGCTGCCTGCCAGTAACCCATCACTCTCCAAGCACAGGTTGGGGTGCCACCTCCTTCTGAGGATGTCCCCTCTAATACCACCACATCCTTCTGCAGGTTTTGCTCTAAAACTGAAAAGCCACTCACTGCTCTATGATCCCTTAACATCTTGCACACACTTGGAAGAGAACCTCATCTTAGTATCCTGCTTACTGGCTCACTATTTGTTATTTATTGTCATTTTTATCTTGAATGAATGTTCCTCAAAGCAGGATAGCAAGCCCCATGACTCTCTAAGTTGTGTCCTGAGCATCTATCAGCAAATGGCCTTTCTTGAAGCAGTAATTATGGTGATCATGAAAATACAGGCCCTGTCCGTTCCAGGCATCTGCCGCTAATATGTCTAGTCCCACACATCACTGCGAGCAGTAGCTAGAAACAAGGACATATACTTATCTCTTTTAGTTCTCCACTGTGCGCATGGGCATCTCTTGGGTTCCCTGGTGCTGCTCCACTCATTTGTCTATCTCAAGGCTGCACTGGGCTGAATGCCAGGGCTTCCTGACTCCCATGCCAGTGCACAGTGCCCACAGCCTCCTTGTCTTTTTAAGGTCACATCCCCTGGGCTTCTCCATATGGCGTGGTCTTCTCATAGCGTGGAGCTCACAGAGCATGACTTTGGAGGAAGCTGGCTTGCTCATGCACGTTAAAGGAGATGATAAATGGGTTCACCCCCAAATGCACTGTGTCCGGGTCACATGGGTAGGACCATGGCTCTGGAGGAGATGCTGTATTTGGCCAACACTACTGGCTCCAGCTATGAAATCTGCCCCAATCCCTGTCCAAAGTGCTAACATAATGTATATATTAAGTCACTTAGTGTCTCTAAGGGTCTTCCGCTATAGTTACTATTACCGTGTTGATTTAATGAAGGAAATGAGATGTCCTGGAACCTATATATGTGTCTGGGATACCACAGCTAGTGGCAGAGCTAACATTTCCAGATCACCCTGGAGACTTAACTCTTAATCCCCGAACTACCTGGGCTCTACCTGAGAACTAAATAAATGTTTGACAGTAATATCTTATTTTGCGGATTAACTCAGAAGACTCATTTTTTAAGCTGTTAATATTTCAGAAAAAATATTTCTACCTAAAAACAAGAGAAAGGCTGTTGATACAGCTCAGCAGCACAGCAACTGCCTGGCAAGGGCAAGGTCCTGAGTTGATTCCCGGTACCCCATCAAATTAGAGAGAAGAATGGAAGGCCAGAATGCAAACCAAACAGGAGGCGCTCGATCTTACTTACTTGTTATTTAGTCTGTGATCAGAACACCTTTGATCCTGCCTGTGACCTGATGCCTCTTCACCTAGAAATTCTAGGTAGCCAGGCTTCCAGGAAACCCTTTTCCTCTTTCCAATGGATACATTTCCCAGGATTTCCTGACAGTGGCCACAAATCATATCTGTCCAAAAGTTTTGGCAATCATTTCACCATTTTGGTATGTTTTGGGCATGATCAAAGGTTTTCATGAAGTCAGCTGTCCTATATTTTACCTTTGGAGAATATTTGGTATAGATAAAGTATAGGCAGGTGAGTGGCCAGTGGTTTGCCCTTCATGGAGAACCCAATGAAAAGTGCTGGACCTTATTACATAATCAAATCTATGCTCTTATTATAAACATTTACAATGATCAAGTTTTACAGACACTGGGACACCTCATAAGGTTCCCAGGGGTGTTCTTCCTCATTGCCATATTATAAAACAGAGAATGTTAATATTTGGACATGGTAATGTTAATAGAGATTATGAAATCAGTTCATAAGTATGTTATTTTTCAGTGGTTGAAGAATATAAAATAAGGGAATCTAGATGATGGAAGCATATCTGGAAAAAGACTTTAGTAACATTGGAAAATACTTATGAGACATTATATTAAATATAAGACAGGTACATAGCTGTATAACAAATCCTAAAGGACAATGTCCATTAAGGTTCATCATTTTCCAAGGTTTCCTTAGTGGCAGTTTTTCATTATGTATTTTTGAATGCTCTACAATGAATATGCAATACTTACTATAACAACAATATACTGAAATATGAAAATATGTCACAACCTCCTTCATTCTTGTGACAATGCTAAAGGCCATAATAACCATGAGAAATCCAACCTTCTGGAGAGCTGGTTGACAAGAGACTAAGTTTGTCTATCTGGAAGTTTCCCAGGTAGTGGTAAGCTGGTTAAAGCGGTGAGTTCCACTACCAGTCAGCAATTTTGCCATTAACAGAGGAGGAAGGGTACCTTAAAACTATTCATTTTTCCATCATAAACCATCTTCATTTCCTTGGATCAATCACATTTGCTGCTTCTGCAAAGGTATCACTGACCATGTCTGCAACCCTGGAAAATGTTCTCCCTGAATCTCAGCTGTGTTCCCTCACAGCTTGCAGTTTTTTTAATTACCAGGCAACCGCAAAGCTGGTTCCTAGCAATACAACTGTGATAGCATCAGAGGATTGGTCTATTGGCCCAAGAGTTGGTTTATAATTAGTTCTGGGTAACTAGGAGGGCAGCCATATTTACTACTCAGCTGGGTGTCAGGCTCTGATCACCAGGTGCCAAAATCGCTGCTTCTCATTTTTCCTACATTCAGTGGGATTTACACTTATTAATTCCTGCAAATCAAATTGAAGGTGCTCCCTGGGGTCAAAAACAGGGGTTGTTCACACATATCATGAAGGAAAATAATGGCCCAGAGTTTACATGGAGTTTTATTTTGTCATTCATTCCTACATACAGAGGGAAATGTCAGCCACTGGACACTTCTAATGTGCTGGACTTGTGTCAAGACCTTGAGAGAAGCTTATAAACATCTTCATCTGAGCATTGAGTGAATGTCATCATGCAAGTTTTTAAAAAGAAAACATGCCTCTAATAAGCAAAACAGTCATTTGCCTGGGTGATATGTCCCTGATGAGAAGTGTGCAGAGACAGTATTCTTAATCCCTTCAGGGCCATTCAATAGGGCACAAGATCATGGATTGCGGAGTCAGAGACATGTGGCTTTCCCTCCTGATTCTGTTTGGGGAAGTTGTTATTCTAAGATGGGTCTCCTGTGGCCACTTGTGAAGTCCATTTAAGTACTGGACAGGCAGGAACCATGGCTCAAGTTCTCATGCTAAATGACTGCAGAGAGCTTGGCCTGTTGGAGATAGTGGTCTCTGTATTTCCTTCATCCATTCATTCTCAGGACTAGACCCTGAATTCAAGTGAGAAAAGTGTTTCAGGGAAGTGTCACCACTTTTACTTAGCAAAATATATGGGGCCAGTGATCATTAACATCAACTTGAAGCTGGATTTCTTGATACCAACACAGGCAGGGGTTTTCTTGCTGTTTCCTAAATCACTGCTTAAAAGGTACTGAACTCTTTATTCCCAGAGTCTTTGGGAAACATCTTGCCTCTGTCTTACAGAGAGGTTGGTGAGAAGGTCATAGTAATGTGTGGAAGGTCACATTCTCTGTGGCTCTATGTCTAAAATCTCTAGTTTGCTGTTTTGCTTATCACCAAAGCTCTTTCCAAAATAAGCAAACAGAAAGATAGGTTCCACAATGCAAAGAAAATAACACTAGGTTATTGTCAGAGAGCCAGAGCCTGTATTCCTGTGTAATGAGAGACTATCAGAGGAGAGTTGTGTTCCATACAGCAGCACACGCCACACTTGCCCCAGGGGACATCCACACAGCCTACTCCAATATTCCTAGAGTTGAGTTTAATCTTGGTGATAAAACTGCCTCATAAAACTATATAGGTAGCAACTTAAGTATCCAACACCAAGGGCAAGATCAAATAAACCACTGAATAAAATACAGGTCTGCCGTCCTTTATTCAAATCCCTTTGAGCCAGGAAGCAGAATATTGGGGATGGAAAGAAATATGGCAAATGTGTTGTATACTCTTAACTGTCCCCAATAAGGCATGGAGAAACCCATGATCATTAAACATACAGTTTCTACAGTGCAATCTTACTAAGCAGTGTAAATGAAGAATATACATAACTGCCTCAGTGCAGGTCAGACTTTGCTGCCGGTGTTGCCTCAAAAATCTTTCAATATTTCAAAGTCTTTAGATTTTGCAATTATAATGAAGGGATTATCAACCTTATTCAAGTAGTAGCCTCACACACCGTGATTCTGAAGAAAATTTAATACTGAGAGGCAATGCTCAGCATATGAAACTACTATTAAATGGATAATGGAAAACAATATGATTTTAAAAGTTTACCACAATCTTAAAATATTACACATAGAGGTAGAAAGATGACATAAGATATCTATAGCAGAGTAGTGGCTGTTTTGGAAAACTAGGGTAAGTGGGACTTTCATGTCCTTTGTACATTTGAATGCTTTCTAAACTTTACATTATAATAATTTTAATAACGAAAAGCTAGTTCATCTTCATATTCAGTGTATTTCAATGTGGGCACTCCAGGGACACCTGATTGCTGTGCAGTTTCCAGCCCAGAATGCAAGAGAGAACTGTCCGCTTAAGTTCCCAGAGGGTCCATAGGACACCACTTACTAAAAAGATCCTGGAAGCAATGATTCTGATGACCTCATCTCTTCTGAAACACTCAGAACCACAGCCTCAAGGTTCTTATCAGTCCCATCCACAGTGATGAAGAGATACTGGGAACCAAAGCCCGAGATTCCTTTTCTCAGCTCCAGTGGTGTAACGGGGCAACTGGGCAGGTCCACCTCCTCATCTCTGAGGGTCCCATGTGCCCCGAGGAATGAGGCTTGATGCAGTCTAATTGATTGTTAGGGAAGCTGCGAGTCTTGTTGCACAGAAAGTCAGTATAAAATAGCCTGCTC
Organism: Dinomys branickii; assembly: GCA_004027595.1. Taxonomy (NCBI): domain Eukaryota; kingdom Metazoa; phylum Chordata; class Mammalia; order Rodentia; family Dinomyidae; genus Dinomys; species Dinomys branickii. The sequence continues at coordinate 31,428 of PVLD010001451.1, forward strand.
AATTCAGAAGCAATTTACAGTCATGACATCTGTACGCTTCTTAGCTCTCCTGGAATGTTCCTCACCATCTTCTATGTAATAGCAAAATGATTTGCTTAACATATGCTAATACTCTCTGAGGGCAGGGATTGGATCCTCATCTTTATATGTGATGTGCCTAGCTGAGTGTGTAGCATAATGCATGTTTACTAAATAAATGCTTGTCACAGAATGGGTGCAGTTATATACAAAGATGTGTGGAGATATTTATACTGCGTGTGTATTTATGTGCTTATGTAAACTGTGTGAATACATACACCTATGGAAATGTGTAGGTGTGTATGCACATATATGTACACTGCACACATGCATATATAATATCTTTTTTATTATCCCTTCATTTATGTATATCCATTCCCTTTAAGAGTGCCTAAGATGAGAGATCACAGTGGTTTGACTGGTGTCCCTCCGAATTCCCCATGTTCATACTGAGTTATCCCAGTTGATGGTATTAGATGGTGAGGCCTTTGTGAGGTTATTATGTCGTGAGGGTGGAGAATTCATGAATAACACCTATTTCCTGATTAAAGGCACTCCAGGGATTTCTCATGTCCTTTCTACCTGTAAGGACACAGCAAGAAGATGCTGTACATAAGCCAGGAAGTGGACCCTCATGGGACACCAAGTCTGCCAGTACCTTGTTCTTAGACTTTACAGGATCCAGAACTATGAGAAATAAATGTCTGTTTAAGAGTTAAGCATTTTGTTATAGAAGCCCAAGGAGACTAAGACCGATAGTAAGGAATTAGTCATAGTTACAAAGATTATTTTGAATCCCAGTTACAGATTTATAAAACATTCTAGGTCATAGAAATAAAAGACATGAATCTTTAACTCTGGCTGCAGATCATACTCCCCTGAGCATTAAAAAAAAACTAAAAAGACCATTTCCCAGTTGTTTTAATTTCTTGGGCTTGGGGAAGGATACTGAGATTGGTGTTTGTAAAGTGTTATGGCCTTTATCCCTCCAAAGCCTCAGGCACTTGCTGGAGGTGGTTGGAGGTAGGGTGGTGATACTGGGGTTAAGGGGTATATGATAACAAAATTGGTTTAGCATAGTTTTGGATGTGAGTAATGGGAAGCCCTACCTTGGGTGTCAGTGGCATCAACAGACAGGATTGTTGCCTGAATGGAATATAAAGGGACAGAAAAGTTAGTTGGTTTACTGCTTACTGCCTTCTGCCTGCCCTGCCATGGACTGTTTTTCTTCTGCCATGTGCCTCTGCTGTGCCGCGATGCCCTGGAGCCAGTAGACTATGGACTGAAACTTCTACAAATCATGAGTTAAAACATACCTTTCCTCCTTTAATTTGTGGGTGTCAGGTATTTAATCCCAGCAAACCAGAAAGTAATTAAGACATAGAACTTTCCAGATGATTTGAATGCCACATCAGGTTTAGAATCTACTGCCTTGAATTAAATGGATTAGTAATCATCACTGGAGAAGAGGGTGCTACTCCTAAGACACTGTAGCACAGAAAACTGTGGCATCAGAAAGGCATGTACTTCCAAACTGCCCTCACGTGAAGGCTGATAGAAGGTTGCCTTCTCTCAGGACCTCTTAGTGATTATAGTAGATACTTCTCCAGTGTTCCCAGAGGAGAAGGAAATGGTGCCAGACACTGGGGTTCTAGTCCAGCACTCCTCACACTTGAATATATCCTGGAGTCATCGGTGGTGTTTACAAAATACAGCTTCTGATTCAGCATCTGGGGTAGGCTCTGGGCTGCTGGGAGTCTGCGTTTCTAACAAGCCTCTAGATGGTGCTATTGCTGGCGTACTGTCTATGCTCACAGCGACAAAATCCCAAGGATCAGGAAACCTTAGGCAGGAAACCATGGTAGCTGAGAGTACCATGTGAATATATGAGGGTGGCTTCCTTTTCATTTATATGGTGCCACTGTGTGTGTGTTGTGTGTGTGTGTGTGTGTGTGTGTGTGTGTGGTGGAGGCTGCTGTGATTTTAATGCTCCCTTTTGATTTCAGGATAGGTCAGCAACAATCCCGTGTAGATTGGGGATCTGAGGCTACATAAGAGGAACCAGGAAAGATGAGTTTAGTTCTGATGGAGATGAGGGGAGAATAAGGTGCTCTGAGATCCAGAGCAGAAGTGCTATTTAGCAAGGTGGCTTCTTAGTGTTGTGGTAAAGGCAGGCAGATGGTAGGATCATGGTAGCTCATCCAGAGAGCTAAGGTACATGCAGCAAGGAGGGTCTGTCCTATCCTGTAATCTCTGTGTTGTCAGCTTTGTATCTGATGTCAATCCAAAGCTAAAATCACTAAATTACCCTTTGGAAAGCTTGATAAGAAGCCATTGCCAAAAGGACAATCATCTGGCTAAAAACAAAAAAATTGTGTAAAATTGTAGTCAAGAGGAGAGACTTCTCCTTTCTCTAAGGGAGGTCAGTAGCACAGGGTCAAACCAATAAAAGACATACAAAGAGAGACCAAGGGGTAGGAAGTCTCTGGTACAAAGCCAGACAGAGGCTTAAAGCGAATATTGCAGTAATTGTCAGTCATCTCACCTGGAGCCCAGAGAGCAATGCAGATCTGGGAATAAGGCCTGCAGTCACAGCTTGATTGGTTGAGCTAACATACATCCATGATCCAGTTCTATTTGGTATTCGTGAATGGAACTTTATTTGAAGAAAAGTCTTTGCAGATGCAATTAAATGACAAATGTCTTTATGAGACACGAGAGAGTCTTGAGACTGGGAGAATGCCAGATGACAGAGACATAGAGGAGAAGGGTGTGTAAACATAGTAGCAAAGACTGGAGTGACATGAGCTGGAGCCAAGGAAGTTCTGGAGTCCTCAGGCATTGGAGGACATAGGAAGATTCTCTGCTAGAGCCTTCAGAAGGCATAGGGTCCCAGCTGCTGGTCTCTGGTTTGAACTTTTCAACTCTAGAACTGTGAGAGTCATCTCAATGGTGGTACTTTGTTATAGCACCTCTGAGACAGTGACACACATACCTTCCTGTTTATCCCAGGGCACAACCTCTAGTTCACATGCATTGTGGTGAAACTGCTTCTTACTGTACTTAACTGGGGTGATAATGCTGGTCTGAGAATGGATCCCCTCGCTTGAGCAGCCGCAGGTGACTCAGCGCGTTCCGCCTGGCCCCAGCCCTGCCTCTCTTCCTTGCACTTCCCCACTTCCCACAGAAGTGGGATCAGCAGAGGAGCCCTGGGTTTGCAGTCAGACTTGAATTCCATCAGGACATTCTATATCAACCCAGGCAAGTCATTTGGAGGAGGAAGCGAGGTGCAGAGAAGATAGAGATACCTGCTCTATAGCCCTATGCTATGGACCAAGGAGGAAAGGGGCCACTGCCCCTGGCACAGAAGTGATGCCTGATGAGGTCGATTTTGGGTCAGGTAAGGAGGCCACCTGTGGTCCATAGCCAAGAGATCCTTCCATAGCAAGATTTCCAGCTTCTCATCGCACAAGCCTCATGTTTCCCAGTTCTGAGAGCTGTGGGTGTCCAGGGCAGTCGAGGCTGGGGCTGCAGTGACACTTGCTGCTCCCTCTGTGTCACTTTGGACTGCAGGGCTGCCCCCAAGCCCACTTTCGAGATAAAACCATCGCCTGTTATCCTGCCGTACCCCAGGATCCTTCTACGACCTAGGGTCACCTAGCAACCAGATATCCTTCCGTCCCCTCGTCCAGGCTGGGTGGTGCTCTCCACAGCTAACATTCCAGTGCCCTACAGCTGTGCTTCAGTAGGTCAGGAACGGAACTAGGCCTCCTTTGCTACGCAACTCACACTCTCCCCAGTGTAATCACTCACCCCTCATTTCACACAAGAGGAGAGTGCTCGTGGTACTTAACCAAGTGGCAAAGTAAAGCAAGCAAATAAATTGGTAAATAGATCCATTTTAGAGTGGTTGTTTTCATTCTAGCAAGTTCCTAAACCTCGGAGGACAGCTTCCTTTTGTTATATTCACAGGCATGGAGTATGGATGGTTGTTTTCTTGAATCAGATACACGTTTGAGGAATCTAAGCAAAATCACATCACTTGTTCCCAGAACTTGCCAAGAGAGGGTTGGACTACAGTCTTATCTGCGCCTTCACATAAATGGGTGGGAAGTGACTAGGGTATTTCTGGGAGCCCTTCTGCATTTTTAGTGTTGGAGCATTTTATCTCTGCTCCAGTCACACACACACTGGCCAGAACAAGCGGTCTGTCCTCAGACAATGCCTTTACTGGAAGAGGAGTGGTCTGAAGGCCCAAGCCCACACCCGGAGCCCTGGCCCCCTAGGACATCCCCGGCTCGCTGGGAACAGTGGCGCCACTCCTTGATGCATCCTGCAGGTGCTAGCTCCCGTCCCCACTAGGCAAAGGGCATCGGGGCATGCAGCGATGTCCCCGTACTTACTGCCTGTTCATAGTTCTTGGTGCCCAGGAAGTAAGAGGGATCTTCAACTCAGCCTGTGGAAACAAAAGCAAACTTTACTGGACCTCCTTACACATCATGTTCTAATTCTGTCGAACATGCTACCATTGCTTCTTAAAATTAGATGTAGGTGCTGTCTTTAGGGGAAATGATGGGGAGAGAATCAATCAAGGTCAATAATTGGTTTATTTCTGGAGTGAGGTGCAGGAAGGGGTATTTTTCCCTGACACGCTGTCCTCTTTCTGTCAGCATGCATCTCATCTGCCCTGCGGGGCTGAGCGCACATGCACTGTGCCTGCTTTTCCCTGGCGTGCAATTGTCTACTCCCCTGGGCACCAAGGGCACATTAGCCCAGGCTTGGCTGGCTCTGCTCTGGTGAGTCCACAGGCTTGGCAGAGTGTGCAGGAGAAGGGATGCTTTTCATTTTCAAGTGTGACTTTTCTATGAAAGTTATATTTGTATGTCACTTCACATAGGCTCCAGCACTCTACTTGAACCCTGACTCATCCACACAGAAGAGATCATTAGTCCCACTTACCATATAAATTGGCAGCAGAGACCCTGGGAGTATTCAGGAAGGGCTTTACATCAATAATCACATTTGATCTACACAAAGACCCAGGGAGTAGTCGAAGATATTTCCCCTATGTGTCGGTTGGAGAGTCCAGCAACCAACAGATGGCACCCTTACAGGGGGCATAAATGGAGAAGAGTTTTATATAGATAACCTTTAAAAGGTATGGGCAAGGTAGAGGAATCCACAAAGACAGGGAGATACTTGGGGATGGAGGAAAGGGGTGTTTGAGGGCCCAGAGGTGGGAATAGTCACTGGGATGCAGAGACAAGGTTGGGTGGAAGAGAGGTGTGGCATCTGCTGAGGTAGCTACAGGGAGGGAGCTGTAGTGGGTCGGATAAAAGTCCCCACTGTGTGCTCCTTCTGGCCTTGATTTCCTACTGCCCTCATCCATTGGCCAAACTCAATGAGGAGCCCGGAGTGAGCAGCTAATGGCATGGTTTACCTCTATCAGCCTCCTGGGGCTCCCAGTTGGGTGTAGCAGGGTACAGAGTGGATTTCACAATTAGAGGATGAGACCCAGGAAGGTTAGATTTTGTGCCCAAGATCACTCAGCTGCTATTAAAGCCCAGTCTAGAAATTCAATTTCCTGACATGTCAACATATTGTACCTCACTGAGCCTGACACACTTCTAGTAAATTCCTCCACCCATGTAGCCACCCATTCATCCATCTACCTACCCCAGCACTATTTATTTGAAATTTTGTAGAAATATTGTACCTAAGGAGACCTAGTTCCTGCACTCAGGGCGCTCCTAAAATTAAATAGGGCTTGTTCTGTCATCTCTCTGTGATGGCTGTTACCAATGTGCTTTGCAAAAACAAATGCACCTGAACTAAAACATAACAAATCCTAACTCTGCCTTAGAGAGCCGACAAATCTTCACCAGGAGCCAGAGCCAGAGCCTGAGCTGAGGCTTGCTGAATAAAACAGAGTCTTCTAGGCTCAGCAATAAGGAAAGTGGCCTGGGAGAGTGAGGCATCATGTGCAGAGGCATCCAGATGTTAGAATACATTGTGTGATACACACGGCTCTGTGCATCAGTGGTACATGGACAAGAATTTAAGAGGGCTCTTTGGACGGTGACTGTTAAGGTTCTCACCTGCCCAGGGACGGGATTTGGATTTGAGCTGTGTGATCTTGTACCAGGAAAATTACTAAGGAACTTGGACTGAGCTCCAGGTACTCAAGGGACCTCCAGGTCCCTTGTGTTTTACCCCATAGCGCACGCCTGCCTCTTATGCCTTTAGATTGACTGTAGACAGCTGGAAAAGGAGAGGAACCTGGTAAACGTTCTTGTTCTTTTTTTTTTTTTTGGCGGTACTGGGGATTGAACTCAGGACCCTGCGCCTGCTAGGCAGGTGCTTATTCCACTGAGCTATATCCCCAGCCCCGAACCTGGTAAATGTTCATTCACTGATGGCCTTCTGTAGCCTGTGTGGAGTGTCCAGTTCTTGGCCTCCACTGCGCTGAGGAGAACTTGAACCTTTCTCACTGTGATATAAATAATACACATCAAATCCTGCAAGAGTCCTTGCTGAGAGGAGTTAAGAAGCCTCTGTCTAGTCCCAGGCTGCCATTAACTAGCTGTGTGGCCTTGGAGGAGCACTTGGTCTCTCTTCATTTATAATGATAGCATCAATATCTTTTTCCTAAATTATGAAATATGAAATAAGCTGATGCATATGAAAATGTCTTCCAAGTCTAACTTATGAAATATGGTTGCACAATTCATTGTATAATGAAGTTGGCAAGTTACTTTAACACCACTCATGCCATATTTGAGCTTGTAGGGTTATCAACTCAAATTTTTGGATTTAATCTATTCATAATTTACAGAGACTAAATTACCTAAGTATGATTATAGAGGACAAATGCCCTCCCTCAAGGGTATCTGACACTTTAGTGCATTTGCTTAGAGAGCCACTTCATTTCTTTGGAACTTTTAAGTAATCTTGAAATGGGATAAAATAACCTGATGTTTATGGTGGACACCCTACATGGCTGGCTCTTAAGCAGCCCTCTGTGCAGAGCAAGGGACAGAGAAATGAGAGACAGTGCCTTCCGAGTTTTACTGCCTGGGGCCAGTGAGGCGGGAAGCCTCCCTTAGCCCCTGCCACCCACCATGTTGCTTTGAACAAACCACTGGAGCTCTCTGGACCTCATTCTTCATTTGATTAGTAAGCAAGTTGGGTCACATAAGTCTCTTCCAGCTCTAAGACCCCGTGCAATTGTTCCCTTTCAGAAAACTATAATCCATACATACTTGATGACAAAAATGGTTGTAAAAGCTATTTATATTTATTATGTTTCTTGCATTTTATTATCTTATCCAATAAAACTCCTTGCAGAGCAAAACTGCGCAAATCTCTTCCAAATAGATGACTCAGCAGAATGGGGTTGGGGCTAAGGAGAAACCCTTCTTTTGCTTATATGTAAACCTTTGCAGACTGGCTGATCTTCAACATCTGTGCTTGTACTTTAAAATTATAAGATGTTAAAAAATGCTCTTTTTGCAGCTTTCTGAGAGATTTGAGTAATCTATTTGTGAAAAGAGCTTTAGAATATTTTAAGGAGAGGCCAAACTTTTCTGGCATTATAAAAAGGAAAATTTGGGGTCTCAGTGACACACAGTGGTCTAAGTCAGCAAGGTGGGATCTGAGAAAAGGCAGAATGGATGGTGTCCCGGAGGCCACAGCCCTGTGCTCTGCCCAGAGCCACCCAGACCTTTCTGAGGGTGGACACTCTTATCTGATATTAGCTGTTGGGTCAAGGATGTGGCGACGAGTGAGTCAGTGAGAAAGAGTTTCATGACCATAGGTTTCACAAAGATACACATAGTATAGAAAAAACCAGGCCCTTCCCTTCCTGACTTCCTGGGCTTTGTTCAAAGAGAAGAAAATGAACACTGTCACTTTTCATATTTGCCCATTACAATAACTCCATAGCATTTGTATTGTCACCTGTATGGTCTACAAAACTAAGTGACAGTCACATCCATGTCATCAGCTGGTATTTCAAACACTGACACTTTTTCGTTGTTTTCTGCAACTGTTGGCTTATTCTGAGCCCCTGTTTAGTTTTCTGTGAAATGGGGGAGCACAGTAGTGATCCTGTGTGACTTTTATGAGGTTTGTATGAAAACTAAGATCCTGTCCAAGGGACAAGGAAATGGCGATTAATATGAGCTTGCCAATTAACTCGATACTGTATAACACTTCTAGGATTGTGTTTCCAGAAATGAGAGGTGCATGCCCATGTTCATAGCCACTGATTACATAATCCTAGGCTTACCATCAGCCCTTCAAAATGATCAGAGAGCTTTACAATGTAGGGTTCCCTGGAGAATCGAACTCAGCTGTAAGGAGAAGCCTGCTTATGGCCATTGCTTGAATGCCCCAGGCACGTTAGTGGCCAGAGGGGCCACAGAGAATGGACAGCTGAACATTAGTGTGTTAACATCTCCCATCTCCATCTGCTCCACCCGGATCGCAGATACCTCTTTGCTGAGCACACTGATGTTTCCTCACTCCTAGGTAAAGTACAAATCCACACTCTCTCATTTGCTGTGCTGCCTCCAGCCCAACCACAACAGAAATCCAGGAACTTCCACTGCTCATAAAGACTCCTGCCTCCATTCAGAATTACTCTGTGTTAATATTGAGTAGAAACAAGTTTTTTATCCAAATCTTCATATTATGCATAAGAGTGGGAGAGATTTATTTTTATTGAGACCCAGCTTTTGCATATTTTTATCATACAGTATGATGACTCAATACATGTGTCCAATATGTGGTGATTAAATCGGGGTAAAATGTCCTTACATTTCCTCAAATGTTCATCATCTCCATGTGTTGTGAACTTCTGTGTGCTTCTCATGGGAAAGTTTCTAATCGCATCAAGTAGCAGTTTCTTAACTCTTATAGGAAAAGAGAAGATATAGTACAGTTTCTTATAACTTACAAAGTGAAGTCTATCCAGGTATTCTGCAATTATGCAGTGAGGATCTATTATGTGCTGGGCATATACCAGATACTAGGAATTAGAGGCCATAGAGCAAGCCCTCTTCCTTCATGGTACATAGTCTTGAGGGATCTTGATGGAGTGAGATTGAATGTGAATTTAAACAATAGAAGGACAGAGGTGTTGGTGGAACACAAAGGCCTGGAGTGGATCCACACTGCTTCCTAAGGAGTCAGCAAAGAGCTTCTGGCCAGATCCCCCACAGCTTCTGGAAGTGACACCTATGTCTAGTCTGATTATGAACAGAGACATGGGACCTGCAGGTTGAGGAGCTTCCATGGCCCTAGGTCTGCAGATCAGTCATTGTCCAGGGACTTCAGGGTCTGTGTAGCATAAAGGAATATGCAATGTGTTCTTGCTTTCACCTGGAGATCTAGAGAAGCAAGGCTGCCCAGCAACGAGGACATCCCCACAGAGTCTTGCACACTCACTTTCAACAGGGATGAAGGGATGTGTGTGAGTTTCTCTTCCTAGTCAATCACAGGGCTTCCCCAGTCAGAGACAAGTAACACGGAGGTGCTGCCTGTCAGACCTGCCCATAGCACTGGACATGAATGATGCTAATCGGTGAGAGTTGCCTTTGTCAGTGTGGCGCTGGAAGCAGCTCTTGAGGGTCTTAGGAGGAGAGTGCACCCCCTTCAGGGACCCTTAGGCAAGGGCTGACTAAGCAGAAAGAAGTGCTGTCAGGTGGAGCATTATGGGGAATAACTGGGAAGCCCACAGTGTTTACATATGCTGGCTTCTTTATATAACAGTGGAAATCACCGCTACAGTAAGGCTTAGATGCCAGCACTAACCTAACCATAAAGCCAACTTGGGCACTGAAACCTTCTGGCTGTGCACCAGGCACTAAAGCCTAGACCAAAGAGCCAGATTGGGTTCCTCATTAATTTTCTTTGGATTAGTGCTCCATGCCTTCATCTCAAAAGTTGAACCCCCATGGCTTTTACAGACCCTGACTTGGAGCTTTTGGGGGAGATCCAAAATGAACCCCAGTCTGAGAAGCACTGCATTAGCTACTGCTGTCTTTCTATAGTGCTCACATTATTCCCTTCAAGGTGGGAGAAGGGTTGTGCCAGAAAGACACACACAGTATGGCTGAAGGTCTTTGAGCAAAGAGATCCCTGCCTTCATCATACATTTTGGCCAAGTGATTTCAGTTTTGGGGGTGATGGTCCCGGTGGTTATATTTGCTTTACTCATTGAGTACTTTGGGAGGGGAAAGGGTGTTTCACACAGATAATGCATTTGATGACTAAAGCCACCAGCAGTTTTTGTTTTGCTTTATTTTTTATCCAGAAAACTAGAATAAATGAAACAATGTTCTATGTGGGAACAATCTTAAGGTTTCCAAAGAGCACACATTCGATCTGGGTATTAAAAGCAGGACACCTGCTTCAGAGCTTGAAACCCACTTGGAGTCTGTATGCATGCGTTGGAAGGCCAAACCTTGTTATACAAATGGATCAGATTTTGGTGCAGATCTTAATCCAAAAATAATTAATACCCTTATGGTATCATAAGCAGTTTAAACAATTGGAGATATGGAAAGCAACAAATCTCACTGCCTTGTTACTCTTAGGAAACGCTTGTTGTCCACCGGGAATTTAACCAGTGCTACCAAAACCGAGCTTGCAAAGAGACATTTAATCATAAATATTTCTGCTGCATTTTACCTGATCCAGGATTAATATTTCATGAAGGAAAAACAATGCTCTACAGTAAAGATTTTTATTTTTTTACTCTCAAAAATTTCTCACTTATTCCTGGAAGATAAAGCTTATAAAAATACTATCCTCTTTCTATTTGGAAGTTTAGAAACACCATTCTAATGACAGTGTTCCTGACTAGATATAGAAAATGAACAAAATGAGTCTTCTGAGTTGCTGAGGAGAGCATGTGTGTCACTGAGGTAGACGAGATGATGCAGCTGCACAGCTCAAATGGGGTCAGGGCTGGAACGTACGGTCTAAATTCAAACTGGATGTTTTTTTCTCTCATTAAAACAGGAGCACAACAACAAAAGAACTCAGTAAAAATACCTACAAGACACATCTAATTCTCTCCATACCCTCACATCTGACATGTCCACAATAACGGAGGCTTGTAGGAAACAGTTCTTTGTGCATGTTAGGGGGAGGGGACTGGCAGAGTGCATGTGTGTGTGTGTGTGTGTGTGTGTGTGTGTTTGTGAGTCTGTGCACATATCTGTGGGAGCTTTGAGTACACATGTTGAAACTAATGTTTCTAAGATGCAGGTGTTTTGAAATGTGGCCACAATTCTGAGCTATACATAATTTCTTCTACTTTCATATCAGAAATTAGAAAGTTACATTTTCTAGATGCTCATATTTAGAGGAAAATGCATGTCAATTGGATTTCTAATTCTTACCCTGGTCAGGGCAATCAGCTAAATTTAATTAAATATAACATTTAATTTTATTGGATTTTTATTGAATGGAGGCATTTGAAGTCAAATGGATGGTTATTATCGATTTTTTTTGAAAGAGAAGAAGAGAGGAGACTGCTTTCCTAGTTTTTCTGCTATTAAGTATGGGCACTTTTTAAAAAAGATTTTACAACTGTCTTGGTAACAAGTAACTTCCCTTAAGTATCTCAGAGCAGCATACAGGTGCATCCATCATGTATTTTAAATGATCTTGAGATACCCTTAATGGACTCATGCAATCTACAGGCTTACGAATTTGTTATTCCTGCAACATCTTGTTTTCAAAGCTTTTTCCTTTTTCTCTTCTGTTGTCTGATTCTGCAGAAAGGGTTGGTCCCCTTTAGTGATGTTTTTTCTCTTTATTTTATTTTGTAGCAAATAAATTCCCTTATCTTTTCCTTTTCTCATTTATTTTGTCTTATATTTCTTCCTTTCCTCTGTCCTTCCTTTTTTCCTTTCTTCTCCTTGTGCTCTTTTTACCTGAGTTTCCCCTTTTCTTCTCCCATTACTAAAGTTACTTAACTGTTCAGGTGAACTGAGACTAGCACATACATGTATACAACACCCTATATCTATGTATCTATGTATCTATGTATCATCTATCTATCCATCATCTATTTATCTACCTACCTTAGTTTACCAAGTACATTAAAGCACATAAAATTTGTATAGTTTACCAAGATCTTAATGAGATGGTTCTTCATGTTTGGTTTTGGATCATCTTCTCTCTCATCCTTATTTTTATTAGGTTTTCATAAATGAGAGCAGGATCCCACTGATGAGGGGTATAAGTGATAGGCCTTGATTAACCATAATATTCTCAAATATCTTTGATTCTCCAATGATTGATTAATGCACCAGGGTGGTATTGAAGGCAGATTTTAGGGAAAAGCGAGGCATATGGTAGTCAAGAGTCAGGAATGGTTGCACGTACACCTCGACTCACAAGCTGGCTTCGGGTGAGAGTAGGTCGAGGCAGGTCTGCCTCCCCCGTGGAAAGCTAAGCATCAACGGTGCTCGCAGTGTCATTCTTTCAGTGTCACTTATTAAGCCCCTGCTGTATGCGGGTCATTTTCTGCATCACTGTTTCATGATAAGAAGAGCCTGAGAAAAGCTTGAGACAGGGTTGGGGATATAGCTCAGTGGAATAAGCGCTTGCCTAGCAAGCGCAGGGTCCTGAGTTCGATCCCCAGTACCGCAAAAAAAAAAAAAAAACCCAAAAGTTTGAGACAAACTTAAGATCCAAAGAGAAAACATGAAAGCTCAAGTAATGTAATTAAGACTGGACCGAGACTAATGGAATTTCTAATAGCAATAATAGCAATGCCTTGACCGCATACCAGAAGCTTACGTGAGGCAGTTTGTTTAGTTTAGATTGCATTGTATGGAAACCATCCAGATGACCCAGATTTTTCTATTGAACAATTCTGTCATTCTGGTCAGAGCGTCATTCCAAGCCAAATGTGTCTAGTGGAAAAAAAAAATGCACAGTTTGGATCCAAGTGAGATCATCCCTTCACTAGTGACTTCAAGTACATTTAGAACTTGATCTCCGATTTAAACTTCCTCCAGTGTGAGCAACTATTTCTTGCTCCTTCTTTTTCTTTGGGTCACTCACCATGCAAGATGTGAGGAGAGTTCTTAGTTTTTTTTGTACCAGGAATTGAACTCAGGACCTTGCACTTGCCATGCAGGCACTTGTGTTGCTGAACTATATCTCTGGCCCCATGAGGAAAGTTCTTAAAGCCAAGTAGGCTCAACTAGTCAATGAATTGTACAACTTGAGGCTCAGTTTCCCTACTCTGAAGAATGGGTTACAAGTATTTACCATTCATTGCTCGTGGTGTGAAGTGGAAGTGCCTCATAACCTGTCACGCAAGTACACTTGAGCAGACAGTTCCTGAGTCATTTCTACCAGTACCATAAAGTCCCTGAAGATTGTAAACTGGCAAGAAAAGTGTTCTCAAGGAATTCCTATGATTTTTCATTCAACATTAACATTTTCAAAGGTCAGCAAATTTGAGGAATTTTAAGACACCACCAAGGCTTTGTAGATGAACGATTAAAAATAAATATGAACTTAGCATTATTTCTATAGAAATCGCTTTAAAATAGACCTTTAAGTCAAAACTCTCAGAAAAGGAAAAACATTAGAAGAGTCTAGTAAGGTTTATTTAGAAATAAACAGGCACAGCAGTTGTACTCACAGTAATAACGGACAAAGTCGTTTAATTGCCCTGAACACTGTTAGGCACTATACTGAAACGTGCAGCTGTAGTATGAGCTGTGCGCTACGTCTTGATGCTCATGGCAAATCTGAAAGATAGGCTCTACAGATGTTATGTGAAGGACAAATTGAAGATCTGAGAGGTTAAATAACTTCCCTAAACGCTCACTCCCAAGAAGTACTGGACTGAATGTGAACCCGGGCATCCATTTCAGCAAGACTCCGGGGTGTGTCATGTGAGAACTTTGAAACGAGGAGGGAGCGTGGGTTGGGAGGGTGTGGTGCGGTGTGCGGGCTATGCAGGGACGTGGGGCTGGTAGCTAGTTCTGCGCACCAGAAGGGGGGACACCTAGAAACCCCAGAGGGCTACGGACTCTGTAAGGAGTGGGGTGGCTCCCGGGGCCCTGTCCATGCATCCTTCAGGCCATCCACAGCTCAGCAAATCCGCTTCTTGTAATGGCAGTTCTGCCGCCTTCGCCGAGCTGCCTCCCAGCAGTATCGGGTACCCCGTGTAGCTGTCCCTTCCAGGAGGGGACACATCAGTCATCTGAACTTAAGACCTGAGTGTGCTTGACGAATGTCACAACAGGCAGGTGTACTGACCAGAGCGCCACAGCCACAGTGAGATAACCATCCGCGCTCCATCAGCTCTGAGTGTCCTGGGTGCAGTGAGGCTTCTGCAGTTGCAGAGCAGATGAAAATTGCAAGCGCTCACGGGATCTGTGTGCTTGCACCCTCTCAGAGGCTGGGTCTAGGCTACTAGCCAGACTGGATTTTATCTCAGAGCAAATTCAAGAGAAACTGCCACAGCCAAATGTAGTGACCCAAGCAGGCGGTATTGAATGTTCGTGTGTCCACACCTATGTCTTATAGCAGCTCACATAGAAATAAAGTCCCCACGGTGCCATTTCAATATGGTGGATCCCTTTCCTCATGCTTAGGTGTTGAGGAAGCAGTGCTTTAATTAGCAGTTCCCACTACAAATTTTAAAAACACACTTTTGCTATTATTTGTGGTATGTATGGGAGTTTTAAAGTATAGTTGGTCAGTTCAAAAGTGATGGCCAGTGGGTGCAAACTCTTAATAGACAGGAGGAATAGATTGTTTTCTTTGAGCTATATTAAAGAGTAGAGTGATTATAGTAAGTAATCATCTACTGTATGTTTTTTCTGTAAATTAAAAATGTTTCTACCATAAAAATTAAGTATTTGAGGTGATGGGTATCTTAATTAGCCTGACTTAACATTGTGTCCATAAATCATATTTCTTTTTATCCCCTAAACATATACAAGTATATTTGGTCTATTTATGATTTAAAAACTAAAATGGAAAAGAGGAGAAAGTTATGTGGTGGCCCTGACTCTGGACACATGTGGGAGGGCACCAGCCCCATGCACAGAACAGGAGCCTGGGGCTTGGGTACACCTGAGTGTCCTTTGTGTCTTCTCTTCCTAGTCACTGGGTGTTGTGGGCAATGTGCGGAGCCTCTCAGAACCTCAGGGTCCTCTTTTGTAAAGTAAGAATAGGCACATCTCCTAAAATGGCAAAAGCAGTGGTATTCACTATCCAATAATTAGCAGACCTGCTCATGGCATCTACAGATCATTAATAAACGAGACATTCTTATAGTAGTGAACCCCAATATTACGAGATCTTATAATTCTTCATGTTCTATACTGTGCATAAAACAATATCTATCGTACACAGTGTATGCATATATATAGACAGAAGTAAAAGACTAGAAAACAATGAAGCAAAAAAAAAATTAAGCAGAATAATCAGGGTAATTTCCAAAGAATTCTGCCACAGAAGTAAAAATAAACAAAGGTTACCAAAAATAGCTCCAATGATATTTTTTCTTCACAATTCTATTTTCTCTCTCTTTTTTTTTTTGGTTGCTGATACCTAAACTGAGGCTTCTCTGTTTAACTGATCACTTGCAAAATCACAGGGAATTTTTGGTTCAATCTGTTAAAAACACTAACACAATTAGCTTAGCCCCTGGGAAGATTTGGTAGCTGGAAGAATTCTGTGGGGCTCTGACCTTGAAGCTGGCAGTGGCAGGTGGTGGGAGATGTAACTACTTCACGGAGTAGGATTCAGAATAGGATGCTTCCAGACCTCACTCTATCATTCACCCTCTGACCCTGGCACAACACTAAACGCTGTCATTCATCTATTTGCGGAGTGGATGTGTCAGACACATGTGCATCTGATCTCAACCTCACAGCAACCCACAGTGTGTTTCTTCCCCATTTCAAATTATACAACACTGACAGCAGCCAGCTGAAGGGGAGATAGGCTAAGCCACACATCCAAAGGTGCACGAGCCACATGGTGGATTCATATCCAGTTTTGATTGTTCTCACAGCCCTTTTGCTTTCCATATTACCATGCTGTCCACCCTCACTTAGCTTCTCTGAGCCTCGGTTTAACATCTTTTGACTGACTTAGCATATGCCCTGCCTACTCCACTAAGTTATTAAGATCATTACACAGGAAAATGTGTATCCAAAGGCTCTGTAGATTGCACAAAGCTGTACAACCATGATGTATCATTATTCTCTAATGACATTGTGAAACTAAAGTTTCATACATGTATGTGTATCGATAAATTCCATGATGACAGTGAACACATTGTATGAATAAGGTTAGAGAAGATTTGCTTTAAGGAAAAGGAACTTGTAGAGAAAGAAGTCAACATTTGCTGACTGTATAATGTGTCAAGCACAGACTGTATTTCATTTAAAGTAAACATTATATTATTAAGGTTAAGTAATTGTCAACATAAGTCTTATGTAATGTGGATCCATCACAAGCATACAAGAATTGAGACTTGGAGATAAAAGAACACGCATGGCCCAAGGGGCAGATTTATGATCTTCACCAGCTTGGTCAGCATCAAATCTTACCATCTTTCCATGAAGCAACTGACTTCTGGCAGATTGAGCAAAATATAGGGTCTCTTGTTGTGAAGGCCAGAGCCAGCCAGAGATCCAGGAAGTTATAACCTTTGATTTTAGAATGGCTCGTAGAGTGATCTGAGTGCCCCTTGGTGAAACAGAAACAGCAACAGCACCATTAAGGGGTTGGGTGTCAAAGACCATTGCAGGGAGGGATGCAAGAATGAACTCTAGGAAGCTGGAAACAAACGCAGTTAACTACATATGGCGTTCAGTCTCAGGGGAAAAGAAGCTTAATTTTGAGTTGTTACTGAATACATTATTGTCCGGACAAGCTTGAGCATGTTCCTTTGAACACTCAAACATTTTATCTGCGAACGAAGGAAGATAATCCCTGGTGCTCAGGTTAGGTGGAAGGGTCAGGTTAGCACACATGCCTGGCTGGCTAGAGCCAGAGTTACATCAATGCTGGATGCCCTTCCAGGTTCTCTAGGTCCCATTTTATCAGCCATTTCCAAGGCCTGGCCATTTCCCTGGTAGGCCTCCAGTTAGGCAGACCTGCCATCCTCTTTCTGATCTTTGAAATGCCTATTCTCTGTGTTCAGGTGGCCCCTAGGAATGCTGAGAAATTTCACACAATAGGTACCAAGAGCAAATCAGAGAAGTAACCTCCTTCTAGAGCAATCAGGTAGACAGTAACAAAGCCCAGTCATATCAGAACCTTTTAAAACCAGAGTATCTGCACTTTGATGACATTTACTGTATTTTTTCTCACTCCTGTGTACTATTTGTCTGTTCTCTCCAACAAAAATCTGGTATCACTTCAGAATGAGCATGTTTTTCCAAGTTAATCTCATGCTTGGGCTTCTGGCCCTTGAAAGGGGCCAGATGTCTGCATGGTTCTGAAGTCCACATCTTCCACACCCAAACACTGTTAACTTAGGAAATATAAAAGCATCTATTTCCACTGAACTCAAGGACAGAATGTCTCCTTTGAGTGACCCACTAAGAGTCGAGGCTGCCATCCTAGAAAGCCTGAGCCACTGGGATCTGGACTTTAGCAACACTATCAGGGCATGGGCTCCGGGGGGAGTAGACTGCAAACACTGAGCCTTTTATGTCCTTGTTAGTAAGCCTCTGGACTCCCTTCTAAGTAAAATGAAACAATCTTTAAAACCCAAGCTAAGCGTTCTGGTGTTGTTTGTGCTCTTTGGGTGCTATAGAAGGTCTTGCATTTCATGCTATGAAATGCTTGGTGTGGAGTCTTTCCTAAGGATCATTTTTGACAGGGAGGAGACCAGGAGATGCCCTCTCAGACCAGGCTGGCCCACTACTTTACCTGAACAGTCTGCAGAGTGCCAAGAGCCCTGAGTTGAGATCTCTGTGTTGAGGGGGAAGGTCCTGTGACAGCATCTCAGTGAACCAAGGGAGCCGGTAATCCTTCAGGCAGGGTGTTGAATTGCTTTTAGTGCTCAGCAGTGGCTGTGGCAGAAGCCTTTTCAGATGTCCCTTTTAGTTTTATTTCTTGTGAAATGCAACCACAAACCTGGGGAGGCATGACATGTGGGCAGGCAGGACTTCCTCTTCTTTGAATTGTAGTGCAACAATTGAAGCCACGGAAGGCAGAGGTCTCCCAGTCCTAAGCCTGTCCTTAAAGTCACACACTGTCCTTATACAGCATATCCCAATCATACAGCACACATTGAAATAGACTGCTGAGGACCAGGCACATACAAGGTGGCTTTGCCAGTCTTCATGTGCATGCTGGACATGAATTATCTTGTGACTTGGTGTTGCTATGGCTTCCTCAGTTGTCCAAGACACATAGACCCCATACTTTTAAGTGTTACCGAGAGATCACGGGGCCCTGCCCGTATCCTTGCAGTGCTGTTGTTAGCTATAAGATATTGGACATGTTGACATTGACTTTTTAACTCATGCCTATGCTGGAGGAATAATAATACATGTATTTTAGGATTATTTTAAGAAATGAACATAATAATTTATGTAGCTATACTTTAGGTGGTGCTTGATATACTTTAATTTCCTTCTGCCTTAATCTCTGTCCACGTAGGTCTTCCCAAAGGCCTACTGTCCTCCTCTGGGTGCTCGCCATGTGATGCTCTAGCTGTATGTGTATTAATGTTATTGATCTTGAATTCTTTAACAAACTCCCACATTATTTAAAATATATTCTAAGAAATGTATATTTACATGGATAAGTAATTGAATTAACAAAGGAGATACTAAAATTATAACTCACTAAATGTTAGTTATGTGTCAAGTGCTGTGTTAAGTAACTTACACACATTTTTGTACTTAATCTCACTAATAACCGTGTAAGAAAAAAAATTTTAATTCTGAGAAGTAAAGCCTAGGGAGATTCGAGTAATTTATTCACCTTATTAATTACTGTTTGCACATATGTGTTTGAGAACAATAACTATTTTATCTGTTCACCATTATGAAAACTACTCAGTCAGTTGTGGCCTGTATCTGCATTAATTTGACAGGGTTTCCATAACAAACTACTAAGCATTGGGCGGTTAAAATAACAAAAATTTATTTTCTCACAGTTCTGAACACTGGAAGTATGAAATTGAAATGTCTGCAGGGTTGGCTCCTGTTGAGGGCTGTATCAGCCACCTTCATTGTTGCTATCTCCAACTACCCGAGAGACAGAATTTAAGGAAGAGGAGTTTATTTTGTCTCATGACTTCAGAGGGTCCAGTCCATGGTTGGCTGGCTCCAAGGCAGCAACGTTGTGGTGGAAGGGCGTGGTGGAGCAGAGCAGATTACTTCACAGTGGCCCAGGAGCAGAGCAGGGAGACAGTGCTAGAGAGGAGGGGGCCAGTGACCAGATATCATCCCCAAGGCCACCCTTCCATGACCCTTCCTGAATCACCCAGAAATGTGCTTCACTAATCCCCCAGGCTGCTCCCCAGATGAGCAAGCTGACAACTGCGCTTACTTATCACAAGGGCTGCTATGGAGAGTCTGTGTTATGTCTCTTCTAAACTTGAAAATGACCTCTTTATTTTTACATGACATTTTCTCTGTATCTGCCTCCAAATTTCTCCTTGAAAGGACATTAGTCACATTGGATTAGGTCTTACCCTGACCTCATTTTAACTTGATTGTTTTTTGTAAAGAAACCATCTCCAAATGCAGCCAAATTTTGAAGTGCTGGGAGTCGGGACTTTAACATGTTTATATGTATGTGGGACTGAGGATGGAACCCAAGACATTTGTACTGAGCTACATCCCCACATACCCAGCCCTTTAAATTTTTAATATTTTTATATTTGGAGGTAGGTCCTTGCTTGTTATTAAGTTGGCCAGACTGGGTTGGAACTTGCCTCAGGCTCCTGGAGTGCTGGGGTTATAGGTAATATGCCACCACCTTAGCATGGCATATAAATTTTGAGGGAACACAATCCACCCATAGCAGTCTCTGGCTGTCTAGTCTGTGCTGATAATTTGGTGTGCACCTCATTTTGGGAGCAGCATTGGCCAGGTACCCCAGGCCATTCACTCCTCACTGGTTGTGTATAGTCCGGCAGGCTGGTCGCTGCTCCTTTATTCACTGGGCTGGGGGCTGCACAGGAGCCTCAAGGAGGAAAGTGAAAACCACATTTCCTCAGTTGCTACTCATGTCCTCCTTGGCATGGTCCTAATGGACAAAGTAAGGCTCTTGGTTTGCCTGACCCAGAATGATTATGGAGGAGAATCTCGAAAAGTAGATACAGAGAAGTGCATTATCTTTGCTTTTACTGCAAAACAATCTAAAAATATATGTTTATATCTAGTTAGTGACTGGACCACAGTGGCAGCGCAAGTCTAATTCCTACATGTCACCAAGGGAGAATTGAAGACAGCTTGGTAGAGTGAGAAAGTGGTAAACTGTGGAAGATCACCAGGCCGTGTTCCCCTGAGAAATGAAGCCCCGGTGTCTGTCTTTCCCATATCTTTACTTCAACCCTATTTACTGAGATATACAGGGCTGGCTACATAGAAGCAGACGTTCTGTTAATTGGTTTAAAGAATGTGACTGAGTCCAGCTAAGGTGCTGATGAGTCTCAGAATGGCAAAGCAGTGGCATATAGGTAAGAAATGCCCCCCACCCAGACACACTGACTGGCTGGAATGGAGGCTCAAGCAAGAGCCTGCAGGGCTAAGACATGAGATAACATCTCAGCTGAGGCCATGGGACTCAAAAGGAATTACACTTTCCTGGTAGTAAAGGTGCCAGCCTTGCACACATCAAATTGTTGGTTGCACACTAACTGGGGGGCCTCTTTGCCTGGTGTACAAGTGCTCTGTATCTCCCTCCATGGCAACCCTGCAGAGCTTTTCTTCTCATGTGCTCTGCCGTGATCCCCCACCTCCCCGATTAGTACCAATAAGAGCTGTGGGCACTCGACTCTTGGCCCTTTGTTCCACTGAGAGTGATTGGTCATCCCAGAGCCCCTTCATCTGCAGATCTCTCTCTTTGTCTTCTTTTACCCGTGTGCCACATTTCTGGGTAGGAGACTGAGCTCTCCATGGGGGTTTCAGTAGTGAATTGTGTAGGCGATGTTTATAGCTCTTTTTCTGAATGAATAAAAATATCCTTCATTCCTTTTCTATTAATTATATACTACCTATCGATCATTCTATTAGGTGCTAAAAATACTATTGGGAGAAAAGATGTATGTCTAATCCTTGTCATTATAGAATTTTAATGAGTGAACCTCACAAACATACAAAATTAAAGTTTGTAACAAGTGGATGAGTTGGACCTGCTCAGACATATCCATTTATCCAGCTTTAACATCCTCTACCTCCTACCCAGCAGGCACTGTGTTAGGCATGAGGACACAGAGATGCAAAAATATATCACTGCCCTCATACAGCTTAGAATCTAGTGCACCATGGATTGAGAGGCTTACTTGGGGAGGTGACATGAAAACTTGGGTCTCTATGATGAGTGGAATTTGCTAGACCAGAAGAAGGAAGAAGGGAGTTGGAGGAATAGAGGAAGGGAAAGAAAATAAAGCAGGAAAGCAAAGAACAGGGAGCGGGGAGGGGGAGTGCAGGTGTTATCAGGGGCAGCATGCGACCCTCCAAGGTTGCCTCTCTGAGTTCGGGGAAGCCACAGAGGCCGCTGGAGGGCCTTGAGATGCACAAGGCACCCGGGACCCTGATAACGCAGGGAGAGCTAGTGCAGAAAGAGTGAGGCACACTTCTCACAGTCCTCAGTCCAAGGCTGAGGAGCTTGTGGCACGCACGATACAGAATGTAGAACAATGTAGAGCCCCCAGAGTGGAACCCACAAGCTCCAGCCTACATTCTCCGCTTTCTTGCTCTCCGCCCTCCATTCCGCAGCCAGCCAGGTCTCTCACACTCACCTTCCATGCAGGGACAATTTCTGTTGCGTTAATTGCTGCGGGAGTTCTGTTCACTTGTTCCCTGTACTTTATCTCCTGACTGCATAATCTACTGGGTCATGGACCATGAGTGATAGCAGGAAGAATCAGGAAAATCTGGAGACATCTGGGTTCTGGAGACCAGGTTATTATGATGCACATTTATTGCAGAGATGCTGCTGGGCTTTGGACAAGGAATTTCATCATTCCGTGCCGTATGCAGCATGGGAGTACAAGTGTCTATGTGGCAGAGTGGCCGCAGAGATTACATGACTTTGCTCCTGCAGAGGGCCTAGCATCATGCCTGGCATATAATTCACATCAGCTTTTTGGTTGTCAAACCTCTCTCACAGGGCTACTAAAGCAGAGTATGGGGCTACCAGTCCTACAAATGGATAGATGAGCGCTAGACTGCATTTGGGAGTAAAGGGTGTGTGATGGACGCAGATGTGCATGGGGGTCTGAGTAGAACATTTCAGTGAGTTTTCACTTTCTGGCTAATTTGTTGAAGGCATGTGGAAGAATGGAAGGAATAGGAAAACCAATCAAACAAGACATTTAGATCTGATCGGATTGAAACGGGGTCATGATTTCAGGCATGGTGAGGAAAAAAAGATTTTGTCTTTTCCATGGTGTATTGGGGGGCTAGAACCCAAGATAGGTCAGCTGCAGAGTCAGACCAGCTTCCTATCCAGCTGTATTTATGGAATGAATCTAAACAAGTTATTAAACTCAACTGATTCTCTCATTTCTTTTCTTTAAAAATGATTGTGGTACCACTAACCTCCCAGAATCATTAAATACATGAAAATTTAAAATGATCATGCAAATAGTGGTAACCACATATGTCAACAGCGTGGATCTCATTCAAACAGGAGAGCTTTACAACTTAATTTTCAACTTTTACTGTGAAGGTAGTGCACACAAGGAGCACATTTTAATTTATACTTTAAAATGATTTTACTTTTCATCTTTTAAGTTTGAAATGATTATAAACTCACAAGAAAGAAAAAAAGTACAGCATCCCCACATAGTGACTCCACCCCGGCAACTCATTTCTTGTGAATAAACACGCTGTGCAGCAGCAGGCGGGACCCTTCCTTCACTTCCTCTTTTTAAAAAAGGCGATAGGGGCTGGGGATACAGCTCAGTGGAATAAGCGCCTGCCT